>PVIR01001246.1:34403-131013 GCA_004026965.1 Petromus typicus | reverse complement strand
CTCAGTGGTTCCGGCGCCTGTCTTGCAAGCGCAAGGGCCTGGGTTTGATTCCCCGGTAATCACATACCATACTGGGCATGGAGACTCACGCCCAGCAGCAACCAGTACCACATACCACAGTGCCGGGCGTGGTGGCTCACGCCTGTAATCCCAGCACTCGGGAGGCAGAGGCAGGAGGATTGCTGTGATGTGAGTTGGAGGCTGAGCTCAGGGCCAGCCTGAACCACTAAGCGAAACCCTGTCTCAAAAAACCTAATTTAAAAAAAAAAAAAAAAAAGCAAAAAATAGACTTTCATGTTAAAGGTATGTCTGTACATGTGGATTTATAGTGACATTAGCCCAGGTTAATACCATAAAAATAATCCAAGGAGGGCTGAGCATTTAGCTCAGTGGTTCTGGCGTCTGCATGGCAATCACAAGGTCCCATGTTTGATCCCTGGTACCACATACCACAAGGCTGGGCAGCTTGGCTTATGTCTGTAATCCCAGCCTTCAGGAGACAGAGGCAAGAGGGTTGCTGTGAGTTTGATGTTTGCTTGGGCTACGTACTGAGTTCAGGGCCAGCCTGAACTACAAAGTGAGACCTTGTTTCCAAAAACCAAAAAAAAAATTCCAAGGAAAATATTGATAATTGGGTTAAATGCCTAATGTTATATCTAGTTTTCTTTAAACATTATTATTGTGACTTTAAGTATGTATAGGAAACATAGGCCAATCTACTGTTTAAGTAAATGATTGTGGCATTTGGAACTAAAATTTTATATATGTATTTTTTTTTAGGTTTTTTTGAGACAGGGTCTTACTTTTGTGGTTCAGGCTGGCCTTGAGCTCAGCCTCAAACTCACATCACAGCAATCCTCCTGCCTCTGCCTCCCGAGTGCTGGGATTACAGGTGTGAGCCACCACGCCCAGCACTGCTGTGTGTGGTACTGGTTGCTGCTGGGCGTGAGTCACCACACCCAGTATTGTTATATGGTTACCGGGGATCAAACCCAGGTCCCTGCGCTTGCAAGACAGGCGCTGGAACCACTGAGCTAACTCCCCGGCCCTGGAACTAAAATTTTAGACTTTTATGTCCCCTTTAAGCATCTTTTTTCACAGTTGTGGCATGACAGTAGAAGATACAATTTCCAAATGTAAAAGATTTTATGTTCAGGAAGCCAGTCTTTGGGTTGCAGCCTGTGTATGAGAAAGTCTGAGTGACAAGAGTCAAGGACACTATAAGTCAGAACTGTCAAGAGCCAACTGAGGAGCCACTGAAGAGAGCAGCCCTCATCTGCCCTGGAATTGGAGGGCCTTTTATTAGGGCCAGTTTTTTCATTCTCAGCCTTTCCCCCAGCCCAGTGGAGCTGACATGATTGCTGATGTCAGTACTATACTTCCTGCAACATTTCTGAAGGAAACTGAGGTTTAGAGAGGTTAAGCATTTGCCTAAGCTGATTTGACTTGCTTCCCTCCAACAAGGAAGGTACTCACTTACCCATGCTCAGTGGCTTAGAGGACACCTGACACCCTCTGAGAGCTGTGAACTGATCTGGGAATATTTTTCAAGTTTGCTTTTTTTTTTGAGACAGTGTCTCACTTTGTAGTTCAGGCTGGCCCTGAGCTCAGCCTCCAACTCACATCACAGCAATCCTCCTGCCTCTGCCTCCCGAGTGCTGGGATTATAGGCGTGAGCCACCACGCCCGGCACTGTATGTAGATCTGATTGCTGCTGGGTGTGAGTCTCCATGCCCTGCATCATTATATGTGGTTACCAGGGATCGAACCTGGGCCCTTGCACTTGCAAGGCAGGCACCAGAGTCACTGAGCTGAATCCACAGCCGTTTTATTTCATGTTGAACGTCACTGACCAGGTACTGTCTTGGATGTTAGCATGGTGTTTCCACCACAGTTCATTTTAACCCCATTCTCACCTTTGTCCTCCTCCATACCTTCCACCTCCAGTCTTAACAAGGAATTAAATAATACTTGACTTTTCATTGCTTGAGATATAACCATAGGCTTTGCAGTACCATTGTGAAACAGTTAAATTATATTTGTGATAATAGAGTCAGTAAGATTTATAATTGCATACGTCCATGAAAAGGAAATGAGTTTTTAAATTGTTAGAGAAGCCTCAAATTCTGACACAGGGCAGAGCTTTATTCTTCAGTGACAAGGCTTCTCCTCCCATACCACTTTTATATTATAATGAAACACTCTGAACTAGTCAGAAGCTTGTTTTAGCAAAGGTAAAATACTTAATTGTTAGTTTTTGTTAATCTCTTGATTTAATTTCTTTTAATTAGTTCTCTCCTAACCTAGAGTAAATGTCTACAGGCCTACTTTAATTTGAGGCCCATTTTTCTTGGGAAGCCAGGGGAGGTAAAAATGAGATATAAAAATTGGGAAGGGCTGGTGAAAACAAGCTTCTTGCAGGAAAGAAAAGGCTCAGAACCCTCCAGCTACTGAGTTCTGACGCTAATCACCAGACATTTGTACAGACTCTCAGGTTAAGACCGCTGTCTTCAAAAAGACTGTTCTGCTTTTAAATGCCAGCCACAAGTGGAGTTACCTGTCAGGATAGAATGTTGTCTGTTTTGAGAAAGTCTCTTGTGCTGCTGAGAAGAATGTACATCCTAGGGCCGGGGAGTTAGCTCAGTGGTTCCGGCGCCTGTCTCGCAAGCGCAAGGACCTGGGTTTGATTCCCCGGTAACCACATAACAATACTGGGCGTGGAGACCCACACCCAGCAGCAACCAGTACCACATACCACAGTGCCGGGCGTGGTGGCTCATGCCTGTAATCCCAGCACTCGGGAGGCAGAGGCAGGAGGATTGTGATGTGAGTTTGAGGCTGAGCTCAGGGCCAGCCTGAACCACAAAAAGCGAGACCCTGTCTCCAAAAACCTAAAAAAAAAAAAAAAAAAAAAAAAAAAAAAAAAAAAAAAAAAAAAAAAAAAAGAATGTACATCCTGCTGTTGTTGAGTGGAACACTATATTTCTACTAAGTCCTTTGTTCAGAGATTTGGTTCACCACTGATACTTCTTTGTTCATTTTTTGTCTAGTTGATCTATTTGTGACAGTGAATTATGGAAGTCCCTATATCCTTGTTTTAATGCTTATCTAATTTTTCATATCCATTAGTGTCTGTTTTACACAGTTGGGTATGTATGCTGGTGTTTGGTGCATGTATATTTATGATTCCCTCTGGATTGTTCCTTTAACATGTATTTAGTGACCTTTGTCTCTTCTGATAGTCTTGGTTTGAAATCTACTTGGCAAATAACTACCTCAGCTTTTTTCTGGGGTCCTGCTGCATAAAGTATTGTTTTTCATCCTTTAACTTTCAATCTGTGTTTCTTGCATGCCACATATTTTTGGATCTTGTTTCTTGTTCCATTCTGCCAATCTTTTGCTTGTTTTTTGTTTTTTGTTTTTAAATGAGTGAATTGAGACCATTCACATTGATTATAAGTGAAAGGTATTGACTTGTCCTTGTCAACGTATTATTTTCCTGTTGATTCTTTCTTTCCCTTCTGTTAATTTCTTGCCTTGCCTTGTCTGTGGAGTCATTCTTTTGGGATTCTTGGAATTGTCTTTCTGGAATATCTGTTAGAACTTTTTGGAGTGTTGGTTTAATAGTCACGAATTTCTTTCTTTTTTTTTTTTCTTCCTGTGACAGGGTCTTGCTTTATAGTTCAGGCTGGCCCTGAGCTCACTATATAGTCCAGGTGAACTTGGACCTCATAGCAGTCCTCCTGCCTCTGCCTCTGCCTCTCAGTGTTGGCACTACAGGCATGAGCCACTTCACCTCAGCACTGCGGTATGTGATACTGATTGCTGGTGGGTGTGAGTCCCCATGCCCGACATTGTTGGATATAGTTACTGGGGATCAGACCTGGAATTTGAGCTTGCAAGGCAGGTGCCCGAACCACTGAGCTAAATGCCCAGCCTGGTCATGAATTTCTTAAGATTTTTTTTTATCATAGAGCTATATTACTTCTTCATTGATTTTGAAAATAATTTTACAGGCTACATTAATCTGGATGGGAGGTTGTTTTCTTCTAGGGCTTGACTAAAAGGTTTGTGTCTGATTTAAAAGGTTTGTGTTGAGAAATCAATTATAATTGATGAGTTTTCCTTTATAGATTTGGTTCTTAACAGCTTTTAATATTCTATTCTTGTGTTGAGTTCCTATAATCTTTATTATTATATGCCTTGGTACTGTTTTGGGTTTTTTTGTTTTTTTCTGATCATGGCTAAGTGGAGTCCTGTATGCCTTACTTACCTGTATGTTGTGTTCTTTTACATACTAGGGAAGTTTTCCTCTATTACTTCTGTGAACAAGTTTTCTTTATGTCTTTTGTGATATCTTCTGATCTTTCATCAATTCCAATTAACCTTACATTATTCTGCTTTGCATCATAAAGCAACTATTGAACTGATTGTTCTCAGTCCCTTTCTGTCTTTATAGAAATCTTTACTTGATGATCACTAGCCACAACCTTCTAGATCAGATACTCTGTCTTTATATTGGTTGATTCTGTTGCATATACTTTCAAATAAAGTTTTATTTTACCACTCTGCATCATTTCATAAAATTCACCTGGGAGGTTTTTTATTTCTTCTATCTCAGTGCTCCCTTGATTTGCCTTGAGCAAGTCTGGGTTATTTGTTGGATCTTGCTTCTTTCTTTTTTTATTTTTCTATTTCTTGTTTTCTGAATTGAGGCTTGTAAATTGCCTATGGTTGGTAGCTTTATTACTAGTATCAAGACCTCTTCAGGGGAAGTGACAGCTTTTGAGGGATGTCTTAGAGGTGTAAGTGGCTTTCTGCTTCCTGCCTCATACATTTTTAAAGCATATATGGTTGGCGCTTGCTTGGCTTAGCACCCAGTTCTTTGGTGTTGGACTAGAATATTGTTTATGACCCCTGGGCAGTCTTGCTGGCATACAGTTAAGATCAATTGATCACAACAACTGTGTCACTTTGGCTAAAGTAATACAATCAGTAATAATATTAGCATCAAGCACAGACTGGAAAATGACAAAACTGTGATAACTATTAGTTCGGCCCCCCCCAACCCTTTTTTTTTGTGATACAAGGTCTCACTTTTGTAGTTCAGGCTGGCCCTGAGCTCAGTCTTCAACTCACAGCAATCCTCCTGCCTTTGCCTCCTGAGTGCTAGGATTACATGTCCGGCACTGTTGGTATGTGGTTCTAATTGCTGGTGGGTGTGATTCTCCATGCCTGGCATTGTTGTATGTGATTACCAGGGATCAAACCTGGGCCCTTGCACTTGCAAGGCAGGCACCAGAGCCACTGAGCTAAATCCCTGGCCCAGTTTGCCCCCTTTTTTGAGATAGGTTCTCAGTGTTGTAGTTCAGGCTGACCTGAGCTCACTATATAGCCCAGGCGAGCCTCAAACTCATAGCAGTCCTTCTGCCTGTGCCTCCCCAGTGCTAGGATTACAGGTGTCAGCCACCATGTCCAGCACTGTGGTATGTGGTACTAATGCTGGTGGATGTGAGTCGCCATGCTCAGTATTGTTGTATATGGTTACCGAGGATTGAACTAGGGACCTTGCACTTGCAAGGCTGGCACCAGAACCATTGAGCTAAATCCTTGGCTCTAATTTGCCACTTTTAACCATAGGTACAAGATTTATAGTTTAAAAAAATGATCTAAGACAAAGCAGAAAAGTAATGTACAGCAAATAGCCACTCAGTAGAGTTGATTTTAGCCTAAGGGGAGGAAATTAAGAGAAAAAGGAAAAATAGAGAAAAGAAAAAGCAAAGCAAAGCTTAGAGGACAGAGGAAGATTACCCAAGTTTAGGGAACTGGTGAAGAAGATAGGAAGTGAAAACATGAATAAACAAAAACAAAGACAGATCAAAACTAAAAATTATGAACATTGTTCATCTTCACAAAGAAAACAAGTGATCAGAGGAAAAAAATGAAAACAAAAAATTTCTCTGTGATTTCAATCTATGGTATTTTCTTGGGGTCTATATTTTTGTGGCAGTGTTCATTTCAAGATGTGATTGCTGGTAGAGAAAGGAAATAGAGCCCAGATCCATGGAATATCTGGATATTCCCAAAAAGCCTGCAGTAGGGTTACGGCATGATGTTGGGTCCGGGACTTTCAAATCTACAGCACCTCAGGCTCTGCCTCTTCCTTGCCCTGTTGTGTTTGTCTCTTCAGTTTCTCTGTGTGATTGTAGGGTTGGGGCCTGAGTCGTACAGGTAATAATGCTCTGGGCATCTCATGCGGATCTTCCCACGGCTTCTTGACCACAGACGTGTCCTGTGATTGTCCCAGAGTTTAACTCAGGAATCCCTACGTGACTATGACCTATGGCTGCTTCAAGTCTGGGCCCTGTTGACCCCTCCCTCAGGGGACGTCTGACCACACACCCTTTCTGGGGCACACAGCAGTCTCGTGACTGGCAGCACTCAACCGCTGCTGTAGCGCCAGATCCATTTCCCTGGAAGCTTCTAGACTCGCTGCTTTCACTATGTCTCTGTAGCAGGTTAGCTCTTTTCTCACACCACGAACCTGGAGCTGGGGAGAAATGTTGGCTGCCTCTTCCTTGTCCTGCACTGTGCCGGTCTCCTCAGTTTCTCTGGAGTTTCTCTTCACGTCCTTCTTGGCTTGCAGTGATCCACCTCTCTGCTTCTTTCCTTCCCAAGTTATATTCATTAGTACCCTTTGAATATCGGACCAAGATGAATTTAGAGTAGATGTGTTGGGTCTTGCTAGCTTGGCTTTGGAGAGTATTATATATTGCTTTAATAGAAATAATTTTCTCCCAGATCAGGTGAAATAGAATAAGAAATTTGTGCTTTACTTTTTTAGGAGTATCATATAAAGTTGCTTCAAATGAGACTAATAGTTCCCAAATCGTATTAGAGATAATTGAAAGCATTATAATGCTTTCTGAGTCTGTGATATTATGGAGATAAAATTTGGTTTCAGAAATTAAGAACAAAAAATAACTGTTGATGCTTTACAAACAGAAACACATTCCTCCAGTCCCTCTGCATACACAGTGTTAGTGACTGTAGTCCTGACTGCAGGACCTTATTGGAGCCTTAATAAATGACTTGTCATTTTACTTGAAAGCAAATGTCACAGTATTTGGTGTGCAGTCTCTTATTTTTGGAGGGGCTGACATCACATCACAACCAAGTAGTCAGTGGAGTAGCTCCTTGCATAATATTGAAGCCTCCTTTCTTACTGAGGATTGCACGGTGTGTGTCCTCAAGGCCACAGAGGGGAGCAAGAGTGAAGGGCCAGTTCTGTGCGCGGGGTGATTCATCTGCTCTTCCCCGTTTTCTTCTTCTGGAGGGTAGCACCCGAGGGGTTTCTCTCTTTTGCTTATAAAACGATGTGGCTGTGCTTCTTACTAATAACAGTGCTTTTTGTTTGTGACTGTTTCTCCCAATCAAGTTAATGATTTCTTTATGTTGCTCTTCAATTTAAAGTATGTTAGGGTGAAAAATTTATTTGCTGTCAGAAATATTAACTTTTTTATCAATAATGTAACACCCATATGTCCTTCAATTGCTTCATTCTTTGCTCACTTCCTTTGGCTGAGAGCAGTTCGGTAGCTAAAAGAACCAGTTTTTCCTTTAATTTTGCTCTCTGCTGAGTCGTTTTTCAATTTTATGAATTGAGAGAGTGAAGTCAGGAAAATGCCATTCATGAAATCCTGCCTCTGTAAACTGTATATAATTTAACATACCTTTCCCAGAAGCCCCCAGTACTGTATTGAAGTATTCTTCTTACTCTAATGAATTTGCAACAATAAGATGATGATGATGATGATATGATTATTATTATTATTGCAACAATAAGATTTTGCAATGCCCTATGAATTAAGACCTAAAAAGTAAATGTAACAGATGTGTTTTTGAGTTATATTAGCACCTACTCCCCTTCAGATATTTTTTATTATCTGGGACTTCATGAGATATGGCTTTATTGGTTTGAAATACGTATTTTAACTGCAAATTGAATGATCTATATTGTAACTTTTATTCTGTGGTGTGCCAATAATATGATGTGCTCTTTTCTTCAAAGCTTTATAAAGAGCTTTTGAATTAAACGTTAACCTTTTGTCACTTACTTGTGACACTGTGGTATTTTCTGAGTACTTCTATATGATGCCATATGCTGAGATTCTAACAAATAGCAAAGTAAATGAAACTCAAGTTTAGACCTGTAGGATGTTTGATGAGAAAACTCAGATGTACTTGGGAAAGTTCTGGCTGTGGAGTCCATATGAATTATAAGTATATTGAGCTTGGTTTTCTCATGTTTCCAAGGGTCTGTAAGTTCTGTACCCGTGGCTGTGAGAGACAAGTGTCTTGCAGGTACTTTCCCCAGAGACAGACTTCTTAGTTGAATTTAACCACTTTGTCTTTTTTTTTTTGGTACTAGGAATCAAACTCAGGACTTTGTGGTTGCCAGGCAGGCACAGTGCTGCTGAGCTACATCCCCAGCCCCTAGCTCATTAAATTTGAGTGATAAAACCAAATCATTTGAGATGAACTGTGTGGTGTTTTGTTTTTGTTTTTGTTTTTTTTTTTTTTTTTTGAGACAGGGTCTCCCTTTTTTGTAGTTCAAGCTGGCCCTGAGCTCAGCCTCAAACTCTTAGCAGTCCTCCTGTCTCTGCTCCTGAGTGGATTACAGGTGTGAGCCACCATGCCTGGCACTGGTATGTGGTTCTGATTGCTGGTGGGCGTGAATCTCCACACCTGGCATTGTTGTACGTGGTTACCAGAGATGAAACCCGGGCCCTTGCGTTTGCAAAGCAGGCACCCGAACCACTGGGCTAAATCCCCGGCTCTGAACTGTGTTCGTGAGGGGTCTTTTCTCCCGGAGCACAGTAGAAATGACTGAAGAAGCATTCTGCACACCTTTGTCCCTGGTCCAGAAAAGAGTGTAAACCCTCATCTTTCCTCACCAAGAAGTAGGAGTGATGATGGGCTTGTGTTTAGACAGCACTCTTCTAGATTTATCCGTGGAGTAGGAACTTCAAAAGTTATTCGTAGAATACCATACAAATGGAAATAATTACAGGATTATCTGAGTTACGATGTACAAATAAAAATCTTTTTAAAATATCAAAGAGCCAACTTGTTTACAATAGTTTATTTCAGTAAATTCACTATCTCTAGTCATATTTTTAAATTGTTACTATGTAGTGATGCATTTGTATCCTGCCTCTTCCTGAAATTCAGTTGACATGCCTTACTTTGAACAAAAACATAAAATAAGGTAGATGTGGAAAATTGGGACCAAGAAAACGATAGTAGACAGTTAAAAACTTAATTGTCATATTGAGTTTTGATTTCACACTCAAATACTAGTAGGAGAGCAGGAGGGAAAAATGAAATATGCTGTTCCAAAGTTCTTTTCTACAGGATGAAGAAAACAGCCCCCCCATAGCTTATTTTAAGAACAATGCAAAAAGAACCCTTACATGAGGCTTTCTTTTTTTTAATTGAGTTCATTGGTACATAAGTTTACATTATTTTCACATTCATCATTGAGAATTTGTACCAGTACATGATAACATGAGATTTCTATATAAGGAATATTGAATAATCATTCAATGTTAGAACAGATGAGTAGATCATTCAGTATTAGAATAGGATCCTTGGCAGTTTGATAATAAATACAGGGCAATAAAAAGGCAAAGTCCTAACATCTAGCTGCCTTTGGGCCGGCTGTGATCCAGTGGGGACTTAGCAGCATTTGGTCTTCAGTCTCCCTGGAACGACATCCTGAAGACTGAGGATTTCAGGACACCCGTTACCGTTACGGGCCTGGATTCATTTTTGCTACTGTGCCCACTCTGTTATCTTGGCCTTCTACTTCCAACCCACACTTTCCATTTCTAATGTTTTCTTCCTTCTGTTTCTAACCCTTGTTCTCTTCAGTTTTTTCCCCTCTGGTTTGGAAGTGATAAACTGTTACATTAATTGAAACTGAGTATTTTATCATACATGTTTAGTGCAAGGGTTGGATTAATATGACAGTGCTATATCCGAATCTTAGAGTGCTTCTGACTTGTCATTCTGCAAATTGTTATTTTTAGACACTGTTGATTGCTTTATTCATTTTTTTTGGCCTTTGCTTAAATCTACTCATCTGATCTCTTTTTGCGGGGTACAGAGGATCAAACTTGGGACCTGATGCTTACTTGTAGGCAAATGATTGTTTGTTTCTTTGTTGTTTAAATCTTTACTTTGCCCTGTTATTGGGGGAACTATTCATTGGATATAAACATTTCTTGTATGACTGTTTAAAAATCTTTGCATTTTTGTTGTTCTAAAGCTTGACCTCAGTGAATCTGTGGGTTTCTTTTTATTTACCTTATGTGGAATTTGTTTGACTTCCCCAAACTGAAAATTGTATTGCATCTTCTCTGGAAAACACTTAGCTCTTTTCTCTTATCTGTTATCTCCTGCTCTCCTTCTCTCTCCTCTCTCATCCTTGTAGACACTAGGAATGCACTGAGCTATATCCCTAGCTCTTTTTTATTTTGAGACAAGGTCTTGCCCACTTGCACTCCTACTGCCCCAGCAAACATACCCAGCCTGTATCACATTATTTTCCTTGTATGAGCATATTTATTATGGATCCGACTACATAAGTAGGTGTTTATTCTTGCACGAGATGGCCTAGTTCCTTTTGTACTTCTGTGTTTTTTTATTGTGAATTGATATTCTTGACATTATGTATGTGGAAATGCTTTGAGATTTAGGATTACATCGTTCTTTGGAGATGGGTATTACTGATGATTAAACCCAGGGCTTCCATACTTTACTATACCCTCAGCTCTGTTTTTGGGTTTTGTTTTGGTTTTTAGGTTTTTTTGAGACAGTATATTGCTCTGTAATCAAGGCTGGCCTCGAACTCACTAGGTAGCCCAGGTTCACCTCGTACTGGCAGAAATCCTTCTGCTTCATCTAGCCTCCCTGGTGCTGGGGTTGCAGGGATACGCCACAGCACCCGGCACCTCCAGTCTCTCTGTGGGTTTTTATCTTGAGACACAATCTTGTGTCACAAAGCTTCCCAGGTTGAGCTTGACATTTTGATATCTTGCCTCAGCTTCCCAGTCTGCTGGCATTGCAAACATGTACTACCATGCCTGGCCAAATTACCTCCATCAGATAAAATTTTCCTTCATACTTGTTTTTACCAGTTGCCTAAGAGTACTAAGTTTAAAGCTTTTTTCGGGCTATAAGATAATGTCATTTCCATACCCAATGCCCTTGAAGAGAAGGGCCAGTTTTTTGGTTGATACTTATGGTAGAGGGTGGAGGCCTTTTCTTCACTTCATCCTTGAGTGAATGCTGGCTGTTACATTTTTCCTCTTCTGAGCTACTTGTTTCCTTAATTTCCTCTGTTTTAAAGTTTCTGCCATTGGCTGTCCCAGTTCTGTGCAGTGTCCCTCCTCTGAGGCACCTACTTTGTGAGAGTGCTGGCATTTACCCATTAAAAACCCAAGTTCCAGTTACAAATTCCCTCCACTTTCCAACGTTAACACTATTTGCAGTGCTTGCTTTCCTCTGAATTTCTGCTTTCAGAGATATTTTCCTAATTTTTCATTTGCTTAGCTCTGTATTTTTTTTTTGGACAGGGTCTTACCTTGTAGTTCAGGCTGGCCCTGAGCTCAGCCTCAAACTCAGATCACAGCAATCCTCCTGCCTCTTCCTCCCACGTGCTGGGATGACAGGTGTGAGCCACCACGCCTGGCGTCGTATGTCGTTACCGGGGGATCAAACCCAGGCCCTTGCACTTGTAAGACTGGCGCTGGACCCACTGATCTGAATCCCTGGCCAGCTCTGTATTTTTTAAAAGCTGCATTACAGAAGTTAATTCGTATATTGTACATTTAGTCATTTTAAATGTATAATGCAGTGACTTTAGTAAGTTTAACTTTGTAGCCATCACCACAGTTTAGGTTTAGAACTTTCCTATCATCCATATATGCTTTATTTTTTATATCTTATTCCCTGGTAAAATTGCTAATAGCCTTCCCTAGAAAACTGGAAAAATAAAGGCTTAACCTCTATTCTTTCTTTCTTTTTTTTTTTTTTTTCCCTCCTTATTGGTTTGGGGGGGCCAGCTGTCACAAACTCTTTGAAGGGCTCTGAAATTTCTCTGACCTGCACTTAGGACTTCTGCTTTATTTGTGACAAGTTTGAGAAAATTGGGTTGCTGGTTTGATGGTTAATTTTTAATAACAGGAGTTCAGATCTTCTTGTTTTTGTTGTTGTTGTACCACAGATCAAACTCACGACCTTGCACTTGCCAGGCAGGCAGTGGCGCTCTACTGAGCTAAGTTCCTGATCGCAGTTTAAAAAAGAAAACAGGTGGTGGCTTGACCGAGGGACCCGCAGGAAATCACGCAGGTTTTGAGTTTCCCCCACGCCGGCTCCTTTGGTCGTAGGCTCACTGTTTGGACTTCAGAGCTCCTTGCCCCACAGCTGTTCCCACATGTTCACTCCTACATCAGATGTAAGCCGTTATGAGAGAACAGAAAGACAGCTCTTCTTCTGCAAAGGTTCCAGGGTTGGGGCAATTGAGTAACTCAGCCAAATATAAAACTAAGAGTGGTTTTAACATGGGAATGGGACACAACTTTTGTTTGTTTGGGAAAGTTATAAACTCCAGTATAGTAGAGGTCTTAGGGGTTATTTTTCCAGCAGACAGCTTCACTTAAATTCTATTTAAAGATAGGAAAGCTCTAACTTTATTCCACAGTGGACTAAGTGGCTGAGAAGTTGTCTTTTCTGTTTTGTACAGACGTCATCTTTGCTGTTCTGACATACCCAGGCGCTGCCAGGCAGAGCTCAGTTGGTCACTGGGCTGCTTCTGAAATCAGCACAGTTCAAAGCTGTTTTGTGTTATCAGGGGTTTGCAGGTTTTCCAGAGTCACCTAGTCTACAAGGTTCTTCCACATTGAGAGTGAAGCACAAGTGAGACAGGAGCAATCTGTGATCTCACGCTACTGGTCACAGTCACAGCCCTCTTCTCAGGTTAGCAGGAATCGGAGACATTTGTGTTGATATAATACACAAGTAACATAACTAACTATAGTAGCAGTAGTATAATAATTTAGTTTCGGAACAAATCTAAAGATACTGCTTATTGCTCTGCAAAGTTCTGCTCTGCTCGATCCTCTGGAAGTTAGGTGCTTCAAGAGTTTAGTCTCAGTATTTCTGAAGCCCCAGATTTTCCACAAAAAGAAGCATGTAGGGAGTCCCTCCCCTCTCTCCCCTTTCACTGTCGTCAGGCCTGCCGCTGTGTAGGAGGTTCCCCCGCAGAACTTGTGGAGATGCATGTGCGCATTTGTCATTGTTTCACTGAGTAGCCCTATCCTTGGAGGGTGAATTGAAGCTCATTCATCCAGAGAAGACGTCGGTGACAGGCGCTCCTTCCTCCGCCCAGGCTTCTGAGGCAGGCAGTGTGCTCTTGAGAACATCTCTGCTTCAACAGGACATCAGAACATTTCAAAGTGATGTTTCAAAATAAAGAACAACTCTTCCATACCTTTTTTAAAATTAGGATTTATCTGGAAATAGAAAGGTGGTTTACAGAATTCAACCGTTTCGGCCTTAGCTATCCCCTCACATGTCTCAGATACCTGTATACCTGATGTGCAGAGAGAATTACTCTTTAGCTTCTTTTTCCTTTCTTCTTTTCTTTTTTGTCTTAAATACTTTTATGAGTGTTACGGATTCACAAAATTGAAAGAATATAAACTAAAATAAAATTGTATTAGTGACTAGAAGGTAAGAGAGTCAGGATGCAGATGGCCTCCCGGAAGGTGGGGGTGGCTGAGGCTGCACACCATCTCCACTCCCCCCTCGGCAGGGAGTTTGGTTAGTCCAAGACTGCTAACTGGGTAATTGACATTTGGTTTTATGATTTTCAGAATGCTTTTCTTTAAATGTTTGAGACGGGGTCTCATTTTGTAGTTCCGGCTGGCCCTGAACTCACTGTGTAGCCCAGGCGAGCCTTGAACTCAAAGCAATCCTCCTGCCTTTGCCTCCCAAGTGCTGGGATTGCAGATGTGAGCCACCACACCTGTCAGAAGGCCTTCTTAGGTCAGTAAAGCAATAGAAGTTACAGATGATTCTTCATGGATTTATCTAGTTTAAGCTTTTGCCTTCAGTTTCATTTTGAGGATAATTTTTTCCCGCAGTACTGGGGATTGAACCCAGGGCTAGGCACATGCTAAGTACTCTATCACTGATCTACTTTCCTTAGCCCTTCAGAAAGTTTTATTTTGACCTAGGGTCTCATTGATTTGCCCAGGCTGGCCTCCAACTTGAGATTCTTCTGTCTCAGCCTCCTGAGTACCTGGTGTTACAGGCGTGCACAGCTATGCCAACTGAGGATAATTTTTAAGTTTTTAAAGCCCCTATGAACATTAGTGATATGACTTTCCATTTCCTTAGCACTTTCTTGTTAAGTTGTACATTACTTTGCTGTTAGGCATTGCAGGCTTTTGATAGTTAACAGTCTTACAGGAGGAAGCTGATAGTCTTTAACTGTGCCACTGTAAACAGCAGCCTTAATAGTGTATAATTTTTCTCCTGCGTATATGTGGTTAGTTCCGTGGAGGAGTAAAAATCAAAGGTTATTGCCACTGCCCTCCCTTGTTTACTCTGATATTAGACTCTAGAAAGTGCCTCGGATATTTCGCTGCTGCCTACGCCTTTATCATTCATAACTCAATTTGCACCTGGGGTAAAGATGTGTCTCCGCGCTGCGTAGTCAGTTGGGCCCGAGCACTGCTAATGGAATTGACAAGCCTATTCATTTAGGAACATGGATAAGTGATCACTGCCTTCACAGTTGCTGCAGAGCAACATTCCCAGCACAGCTGGAGTGTTAGCAAAGGAAGCACGATATAACTCGGAAAGATGGTTTCTGGCCCCATTAGCTGTATCACTGAGACAGTTGGCTGAGAAGATAAAGACTTTATTTCAGATTAAGTATTGTCACTCAGGAGAGGGTCAAGCTGTCAATGTTTTTTGAAAACTTCATTGAAGAACTGTTTTGCTCTTAATCTCTGGAATATCATCCCCGGTTCTCTCTGCCATTTTTTGAGGATAGCCTTGGGTCTGTCATGTTGTCTTCATGCTTCTTTATTTGTAAAAAGGCCTGTGTTCAAATAAAACTTATCATGGCCTAAATCAAACATTCATACATCTGTCAAATGAGAAATGAGAGCAGCAGCTTAGAATTTATTTCCTTCCTTCCAAAACAGCTGCAAAATTCATGTTTTTTTCTGAGTAGCATTGGTGCTTTCTTTTTTTTTTTTTTTTTGAGACGTTTTCACTATGTAGTTCAGGCTGGCCTGGAACTCACTGTGTAGTCTAGGCTGGACTCAAACTGGCAGGGATCCTCCTGCCTTAGCCTCTGGAGTGCTGGTGTGCCATTGTGCCCAGCCAGCAGCGCTTTCCTAATGCCCTTGGTGGTTCAGCTTTTCTCACATTATTCCCTGTGCCAAAGCCTCCTTTTGAAGTTCGTGTGCAGCAGATTAGAGTCCCTGCACAGCCTCTGAGGTACAGGTTCCAGGATCTTCCCAGGTTCTGCTATCAGCTTGCAGTGTGATGTGTGTTATGAATCTGTGTAGTTTGTTTCGTCCATTTTAAAATGTGTCCTCAAAGCAGATTGTGAGAAGTTGAGTCCCCAGGGTGTATTCTCATCTTCTCACCTTTCCTGAAAGTTCTTAGGATTTATGCCTGTAAATAAGTGTATGCCTCTTTTCCTTAGAAGAGGAAAATCCTCAAATGTTTTTGTGTTGTTCTCTCATATAGGTTGCCAACTTAGCCTGTTCCATCTCAAACAATGAAGAAGGTGTGAAGCTTGTTCGAATGTCTGCAAGCCAGTTAGAAGCCCTCTGCCCTCAGGTAAAGTACATCGACCAGTGTTTGTAGCACCATCAAACTGAGTGTTAGTAGAGTGAAGATACAGCTTACTTTTTTAAATTTTTGGATATTGTTGTTCTGTTGTTTTTTAAGGATTTTATTTATTTATTTATTTATTTATTTATTTATTTATTTGAGACAGGGTCTCGCTTTTGTAGTTCAGGCTGGCCCTGAGCTCAGCCTCAAACTCACATCACAGCAATCCTCCCGCCTCTGCCTCCCGAGCGCTGGGATTACAGGCATGAGCCCCACGCCCAGCACTGTGGTGTGTGGTTCTGATTGCTGGTGGGCGTGAGTCTCCACACCCAGTATTGTTATGTGGTTACCAGGGATCGAATCCGGGCCCTTGTGCTTGCAAGACAGGCGCTGGAAACACTGAGCTATATCCCCAGCCCTTTTTAAAAGGATTTTAAATAAACACCTTAGAGATAAACCACTGATGCAAAAATCAGTATGTTGGGAAAAGTTTATGTGGTAAGTTGCTTATTTGTTGTTTGGGACTTTTTGTGTGTGTAATACTAGGGTTTGAGCCAGGGGCATTCTCCTCACAGAGCCACACTTCCAACCCTTTTGATTTTTTTTTATTTTGAGTCAGGGTCTTTCTAATAAAAAGACAGACCCACTGGCCTCAATCTTGGGGTCCTCCTGCTATAGCCTACCAAGTAGCTGAGGTTATAGGAAAAGTTGCTTGGTATCTCATGTTACAAACTTCCTCCCTTTGGTAAAAAATGTATAGTGTCCTCCATTGTTAAAAATGAAGGCCAGGGGCCGGGGATATAGCTCAGTGGTTCTGGTGCCTGTCTTACAAGCGCAAGGACCCGGGTTCGATCCCCGGTAACCACATAGCAATACTGGGCATGGAAACTCACCCGAGCAGCAACCAGTACCACATACCACAGTGCGGGGTGAGGAGGCTCACGCCTGTAATCCCAGTACTCAGGAGGCAGAGGCAGGAGGATTGCTGTGATGTGAGTTTGAGGCTGAGCTCAGGGCCAGCCTGAACTACAAAGCGAGACCCTGTCTCAAAAAACCTTTAAAAAAAAAAAAATGAGGGCCAGGCGTTTAGCTCAGTGGTTCCTGTGCCTGCTTTGCAAGCGCAAGGTCTATTATGGTTTGATCCCTGGTAACCACATACAACAAAGCCGGATGTGGAGACTCACACCCACCAGCAGTCAGTGCTACACACCACAATGCTAGGCAAGGTGGCTCACGCCTGTAATCCCAGCACTTAGGTGGCAGAGGTAGGATTGTAGAGTTGTTCAGGACTAGTCTGAACTACAAAATGAGACCCTGTCTCAAAAAAAAAAAAAAAGCCAGTGACCACACTGCCCACCTTGTGGTCTGGTCACAGTGGTCCCTCAAATCCTGAAACTAACAGCTGCACCTCATGTTAAAGACCAGTTGGAGCAAGCCACAGTCCAGTCCTTTCCCTAATGTCCTCAAGAAACTGATGATATAGGCAGTAATTCAGCCAGTAAAATCTAGAGAGCTTTTCTCTAAGGGTGTGTTAGAAGCAGATGATTAGGCTGCGGTGAGTCTGTGGTGCTCCGGAAAGACTCTGAAGTGCATGGCACAGTGCATCCCCTCCAGGGAAGCTTGCTGTCTGTGGCCTGACACTCCTGCCAGCCAGAGATTGCTAAAGCCGTGTGGGTGGTGTTTTGGTAGCAGAGATAGTCTTTCCATTTGCCCGAGTCGTAACTGTTCAGGACACACTGAAGACATGTAGTAACCTCCTGGTGCATGTCCTGCCAGATGCCAGTGGCCACACACAGGCACAGAAGCTGCAGAAGGGGAGTGATAGTATATATATGTCAGAGGAATTCTGTTCCCGTATTATCTCTGCAGCCATCTTAAAATACACCATGTGTTACTTTGGCTCTTTCATAAACACATTCTCCAGTAGTCAAGACAGCTTAGTTTGTCAGTGATTGCTTTAGTGTTAGGTAGTTTGATGAGCAGCTTGAGGATCTACATCATCTGCTAGATATTTCCATAATTTTAACTCAGCCATGAAATCTGGCAGTGACTACTAGCTATACAAATAATAAGTGCAGTGCATTTAATCACCACCTCCAAAAAAGTTCATGGATAACTAAGTTGTATGAAATAGATTTAGTGCAGATTTCAAGGCATTGGGCATTCTTTTCTCAAGTTTGCTATTTTATCCCATCAACACTTTGTTTTTAATATCTTTGGTTCTCCGTTTGGTTTTAAAATGCTTGAAAAGCGACAATGCTTCTGTCTCAGAAACAGATGGTAACATACGCTGATCACACCTACCAAGAGTATTTATATAAATGATCTAAGGGAAAAATCACATGGCATGTCTAGTAGATCTAATGAAAATGCTGGTGTGCATAAGCCATGTTTGAGGCTGTGTGCAAGTTTAGAGTTTGCCATCAGAAAGCCTCGTCTCTCCCTCACTTGCAGTTTCCTATCTCTTACTAAATGGGCCTGGGGAGGGATGGGCATAGACAGCGTTGGTGTCAGCTGTGTATCCTGGGTGAGGACTGTTGTCTTCATACTGGCTGGCCTACTTCCTTGCCCTTGCTTACAAACTGCTCAACCGGTGGAGCCAAGCATGGTCAGTAATGGCAGATACAGTAGACCTGGTCGGTCTGATAATGGCAGACGGGGCAGCAGGGGCCATCTGTCTAGTAAGGAAGCTGTGACTGCACTCCTGCCCATTACAGCCAGACTGTCATTACTTTGAAAGGTCGTCAGCAGTTTGGATTTTTCTGCCAAGTCCTACTCTGTCACATGTCCTAGTGAAATGGATATGGGAGAAAGACATCACTCCTGTACTGACCAAGTGTCCTGTTTTATTTTTTAAGGTCTGTTTTTTTTTCAGACAGGGTCTCACTTTGTAGCTCGAGCTGGCCCCTATACTCACTATGTAGCCCAGGCTGGCCTCGAAAAGTGCTGGGATTATAGGCGTGAGCCACCACACCAGGCCAAAGTGACCTGTTTTATATGTGTGGCTCTGAAAAAAGAGTAAACAATAAACTTACTATCTTTTGCAGGTTATTAATGCTGCATTGGCTTTAGCAGCCAAACCTCAGAGTAAATTGGCTCAAGAGAATATGGATCTTTTTAAAGAACAATGGGAAAAACAAGTCCGTGTTCTCACAGATGCTGTTGATGATATTACTTCCATTGATGACTTCTTGGCTGTCTCAGGTAATGAGTTGTTTCCCTGGAGAAGCATGTAAGGATGTGCATAATTACTTTCATCTGAGTTATAATAGTGAACAGTCAGACGCCCCCAAGCATGGGTAGGTACATTTTTCTAGCAATAACATGCTGGTTTTTAGAAAAAATGTTACCACTTCCTCCTGAGCGGTAGGAGGTGTGGCTGGAGCCATTTCCATTGTGGTGAGGTTGGTCTTGCTCCTGGAAGCAGAAGTTCTGTTTCCTTTTTGGAAAGCCTCTCTGTCTCTCAGAAGTGATCATAGTTTAACTGCCTACTTTTCTGAAGACTCTGTCTGCCTGATGCACAGATAGAAAACAGAGAGGAAATATTTAAGTGCCGTTTAATTATGAACTTGCAAAAAATAAATCTGGGTAATTCACCTCACAAAAACAGTTGATTTCATTATATAAACATAAACTGGTAATGACATAGTAAATTGCATTCATATAGAAAATGTCTGTCAGAAGCAATTCAGTGTTTATCACACAGAGATAAATTTCAATCCTGTCTCCTTAGAGTTCAGTAACATCAAATGCATTCTCCATTTAACCAAGCCCTCTGATGCCCTTGGCTGCCGGTCTGCTGTCTGGAAGTGCCAGGCTTCCTGAGGCCAGTGGCTGCAGGCGGTCAGTGACTGGGTTCTTACAGGGCTAAAACCACCTGTCACCCCAGGGAACTGCAGGCTGAGCATGGAGAAGTGAGTGTCAGTGGGCTTGAGTGCATGCACAGCACAGTCCTCCAGCAGTGACCTATTTAATGGTGAGGGTGTGTTCTGCATACCGATGTTCCCTCCCTTTGCGTGCTCTCCTTGAGATTGGTAGCTTTGGCTTTACTTCAGATAGTGGGGGACGGGCAGTTTGTAAACTGTAAAAAGCTTAGGTAAACCATGCTGCTGCAGGGCCGCCAAATTGCAGGTGCTGGTACTTTAAAACAAAAATCTCATTTGCAAGCACATCTTTGCAGGTGCCAAAAATGCAGCAATGGCTTTTTTGGGAAATCTTGGCCTTCTGTTGTTTTTCCCAATGAAGTACTGAATTATACTTTTTCATAGATTTAGAGAAAAACATTCCACCTTCACAGCACACTTTAAGCAAACAGCAAATTCTGAAATCTAAATGCAAAGTCCCCCTCTGGATGGATATTACAGTCCTACAGTTCCTTTTTTGAGATTAGCTATGTACGGCTTAGGCTTGGTCTCAAGGGATTTTTAGTCCTTCTTACCAAAATATAAAATGTAATAGAATCAAATGTCTCTCATGCAACATTCTCCAAATCAAAAGAAGAAAAGGGATTCTGCAGCAGCATTTAGTAGGATCCAGCAGTATCTGTAGGTATACGACATAAAACAGAAGAATAGTGAAGAAAAATAAAATTCTTTAGCCGACAAACGTCTGGCAACTGTGTTCAGTCTCTATGCAAATGTATGAGAGTTTAAGACAGGCTTGATTTGATGGTAAAGAGTTCAGACAGTTTCTGTTTAGCAAATGAAAACCTGGAACTGTTCCGCTAGGAAGTTGTCTTTTCAGAGGCTCCGACTTCAGAGGTCTACCTGGTGTGTTTTCTAGTGTTTATCACGAGCTTCCTGAGGAATGTCAATTAAGTAATTAGGGTAAGGCTTTCTTCCCAATTCCTCTGCTTTGTAGAGGCGTGGCAGAAGTGAGGAAAGAAGCAGAAGTCTGTAGAGTTCTAGTGGTCTAAGCAGTTGATTTCCAGCACTCAGACTCTTTCATAACGATGGACATTTACGTCCCTGCGGCAGCTCTAGAGGGGAGTAAAGATGTCTTCAAATCACACCTGCCACACATCCTAAGTAGCTGTCAAGCTGCAGCAGGCAAGAAGCTATGTCTTGGTCTCCCCTAGATTTGCATCATGTGCCAGACTCCTGGGCACTGGCGCTGCCGTGGTGCCACGGTGAAGTGGGCTTTTTGCTAAGGAGGAGGCCTACCAGAATCTGGTTTAAGGTGGATGTACTACATAAAAATTGTTCACAAGGGGGGCCGGGGAGTTAGCTCAGTGGTTCTGGCGCCTGTCTTGCAAGCGCAAGGGCCCGGGTTCGATTCCCCGGTAACCACACAACAATACTGGGTGTGGAGACTCACCCCAGCAGCAACCAGTACCACATACCACAGTGCCGGGCGTGGTGGCTCACGCCTGTCATCCCAGCACTCGGGAGGCAGAGGCAGGAGGATTGTGATGTGAGTTTGAGGCTGAGCTCAGGGCCAGCCTGAACCACAAAGCGAGACCCTGTCTCAAAAGACCTAAAAAAAAAAATTGTTCACAAGGAAGGATGCTGATTGGCTTCTTGAGTCCCTCTGGCAGTGTGAGAATTTTATAGAGTGCAGTTTCCTCAGAATCCAAGGGGCCTGGATACTTGCTGCAGCCCTGCTGACTTACCCAGAACCCATGAAAGGAGAAAACAGAAATGGACAAGGGCAAGGACCCTGATTTTTGAATTTTTTTCTTCACTGATTCCAGAAGGTTCCATATCCTTACAAGTAGTTACATCCTGAGTTTTGGCTCCAAAAGTAGTGGTCATCTGTGTATAACGTGGTAAAACCACCAAGAACTGACTATGGCCTTTGTTTTGTTTTAAGGTAACGGGTTGGAATCGGGGCCCTCTTGTGTGCTAGCCACCTGCTATACCACTGAGCCACACCCATGACCCCCAGCACCAGCATTTCACTCATTCATTGGGTGCTGGGATCAGACCTGGGGCCTCTTGTGTGTCAGGCAAGACTCCTCTCCCCGCTTAGTGCACTGGTGTTTTACGTAAGGTTGCAAGGCAGGAGGAGACTTGGGTTCCTGCATGTTTAATGTGATAAGAGAATAGCATTTGTCTTTAAAGAGGGGGATGAGCATGCTGCTACCCTCAGGGTAGAGGATGTAGGCTTTATTCTTCTCACGTTGACCTACTCGGAGTCCTGCCTTGTAAGTACTGGCAGTGGCTTAGGGTACTAGAGAGCATTCATGAGACCAAAAGTGTATTTCTGCTGACTGGCTGTTACGTAGAGTGGTTTGAAATTTATGAAAGTGATAAAGACTGAGTTTCATTTGAATTGTATTTGATACATGTTGGTAGCTAAAAGCAGTTTACTTATTCATTTGTTTATTCTGCTTACATGTTAGAGTTTTGGCTTCTTGATTTAAAAAATACAAGTAATTGTTTAGAGTGGTTCTAATTGGATTTATTACATTTCTTACCAAATGCTCTTAGAGACAAAAAGTTACACTGCATTAAGACTTTGGGACAAACACATAGGGTGGTCATTTTGTGAGCTTTGTATTTAAATGTCAGTACATCCAAATAATTTAGCCATATTTTATTACAAAAGAGTTATCGCACTTAATTTTTGGTTTTGTATCTCATAGCGAAAGGCAAAGCCAGAGATTAGTTTTCCTTGGAAGTGACACTCGTCAGTGAAGGGAAGAGGTCTGCTTCCTGATCCTCTGTCCACCTATGCTGTGACCTTGAACCGGTCTTGCAGAACTTGTGTATATTGATATTTTCATTACTTAATGATTGTTTAAGGAGAAAAATACCTACAAGTTGAGAGCTAAACAGAATGGTGCCTGCCTGCCTTAGAGTAAATCACATAAAGTGTGAAACAGTAGCATCATTTGCTGTGGGTGGCGTCACTGATAGTTATCCAGGCCAGAGAACATGAAGGTAGGTCCTCTTGTCACATGTTGGGGACCGGAAGTGCCAGTGGGCATAATTTCTGGGGGAAATTAGGCACTGTACCACTACTTTTAATTCATGAATCTCATTGCTGGAAATATTCCCCCTGGAGAAGTCACAAATGTTTGCCAAGATACCTGTATAAGAATGTTTTCTTCAGGCCGAGGATTCAGCTTAGTGGTTTCAGCATCTGCCTGGCAAGCGCAAGGTCCCAAGTTTGATCCCTGGTACCACATATCAATGCTGGACATGGTGGCTCATGCCTATAATCCCAGCACTCAGGAGGCAGAGGTAGGAGGATTGCTGTGAGTTCAAGGCCAGCCTGGCTACCAAGTGAGTCCTTGTCTCAAAAAGCTAAAAACAACAACAAAAAAACAACCCCAATGTTTTCTTCAAACCAGGCATGGTGGTGCCCTAACCCCAGCTCCAGGGAGGTTGAGCCAGGAGGAGTTCCAGGCCAGCCTAAGTAACAGAGACACTATCTGAAAAAAAAGAAAAAAATCTTTTCCTTTAATCAAAGTATCTTAGCAAAGAGCACCTCCATCTGTTCCATAGTCTTGTGTAACTCTTAATAGATGGGGTAAATCTGTGGATCAGATTTCCAAGTGACAGAGTCATGTTCACAGTAGGATCCCCTGGGGTCATGACACCTGTATAGAGACTGTTGGCGTGTATGTGTGTGCGCGTTCTGTTCCTGTTAGAAGCACTCCTACAAATAATCACTGCACTGAAGTTTTTAAAGGGTGCAGATTTGGAGGTTCTGCTCATAAGGTACAACCTATGTGGAGTTCCCTTGGAAATTCGGTTAAAGCTAAAGTGATACATGATTTCAGTTAGTATGGGGATTTCCTGACTTCCCACATTTGCGCAGGAGTAGGGGACTCTGACTTCCTCCTAGAGTTCAGGTGGAGACAGCAGGCTTCATGCAGTGTTCCCAGTGTGCTGTGGCTTCAGTGAGGCGGGGGCCTTCGGAGAGATAGCCATTCAGTAAGGGGAGAACATACTACTTTAGTCAGCCTTCTAAAAGAGCAGACTTCCTCAGTTCAGCTAACCAGCTAACCAATAAAGCAGACTTCCTTTGCTGTTAAATGGCCTCTCTCTCTCTGGTTTGAGGTCACTGGAACAAAGTCATTCAGGATTCATGAAGGTCTAAATTAATTTCTGAAAACATAGGCATCTAAACCATGTTTAATGAACAAAAAGAATGCTATATTTCATTGATTCTAAACTGTACCTCCCCAAGTCCTAGAATCAGCGATGTGAAAAAACACAGGCTCATAGGTTTGTATATGTGCTGCTGAAGTGAGTACAAGGTTCATAGTTTTGTTAACACATTTTCTTTCCTTTGTGGCACAAAATGTACCTTATAAATTAGTATTGTGTTTGATTCAGGTAAAGCAGCTGTTGTCAACTGAAGGCGCTGGATGGTGGGCACCCTTAGTATCTGTTTAGCTTAGATTAGTATATAAAAGGGTTTGGTTTTGAGGAGGGAGTATTACTGGGGATTGAATACAGGGCCCTCAGTCTGAGCTATATCTGTGTTCCTTTTTAAGACCGGGTCTCACTAAGTTGCCCAGGGTGAATCCTAACTTGGGATCCCCCTGCCTGAGCCTCCCAAGAATGCTGAGATGATAGGCAAATGCCATCATATCTGGCAGAGTATTTGTGTTGAAAGTAGTCATTTATTCTTGCAGTTCGTTCAAGTAACCCCTTATAATTTCTTTAGAAGTTAAATGAATTTTCTCTTTCGGTGGTAGATTGTTATAAAACCCAGCAAGACTCAGTTTTTAAATTAAGGCCAACATATGATGGGTATTAATGTTATTTTTCCCCCTCTAATAGGAATTCTTCCTGCCTTTTTTTTTTTTTTTTTTTTTTTTTTTTTTTTTTTTTTTTTTTTTTTTTTTTTTTTTTTTTTTTTTTTTTTTTTTTTTTTGAGATAGGGTCTTGCTTTTGTAGTTCAGGCTGGCCCTGAGCTCAGCCTCAAAGTCACATCACAGCAATCCTCCTGCCTCTGCCTCCCGAGTGCTGGTATGACAGGCGTGAGCCACCACACCCTGCACTGTGGTACTGATTGCTGCTGGGTGAGTCTCCACACCCAGTAGTAAGTGGTTACCGGGGATCGAACATGGTTCCTTGTGCTTGCAAGACAGGCGCTGGAACCACTGAGCTAAATCCCTGGCCCATTCCTGACTTTCTTTAGAAAGATGTTTTTAACTAAATCTGTCTTCCATCTTACTCATCATACTTGGAGCCTCAGAGACCTTTCTGGAGCCTCTGCCTGTGACCTGGGATTGAGACGGATTGTTTGGCTTGTAGGGCTGGATGCTGCCGTCCTGGCCTGGTACTACCTATGGTGGCTCTAGTCTTCCTCAGTGAGCTAAGTTGACTTGCTGCTGGCTCGCTTTGAGGTGGTCAGAATGTCCCCCACGGCTCGTTTCTGCTCTGGGCATCTTCAGGAGTCAGATCGTGATCTCCCTTCCAGACACTGCCATGTGGAACCTGAATAGAGACTGGGGAAGGGAGAGTGGCTTCTCAAGTGGGTTAGACCAGCCCTGGGTAAAGACGTGGTTCAAGCATTAGAGAGCCAGAGCTGGAATAAACCAGTAAGCAAACAGTTGCTGCTCAGGCATGTGTGAGACACACTGCGTTTGCCATCATTTGTTTGGCTCTTGGGGGGTGGGGCTGGCCCCATTGGTCTTTGCCAGTTAGGCAGGCAGTCTCCTGGTTCATGCAGCAGACTGCTTCTAAGTGTACTCAGACCCTGGAAGAGAACACTTAGGGACAGGATGAATGGCGCCAGCCAAAGATCTGGGCTGTCAGCACCCAGCCCTGTCGTCCGGACTGTGTGCTGGTGGGCCCTGCAGCTCTCCATGGTTGAGCGCATCCTCTCCCCCTTCAGGAGTTGTGTAGAACCCGGCCTCAGCCGGCTTAATGGCGGCACAGGATCCTGGCGCGTTTCTGCACTCTCTCCTGTGCCAGTGGGGCTGCTTCCACTTTGTTATTTTGGATGAGGCCAGCAGCAAACCTCTGCTCTGGTTTTCCTAAATGTCAGTCTCAAGCTTTTTTGCTCTGAGGAGGAAAAGTTTAGTGACCGCTCCACATCCAGCTGTATCACTAGCAGGAGCCTCTCAGCTTAATGGGACTCACGGATTTCCCTGTGACCGTCCCGATGGCATAGCATAAAGGCTCCTCATTACCCTCTCACTCAGGCGCGTGGACTTCAGTGCCTGCAGGGCGACTGGACAGGTGGAGTCTTCAGTGCAGTTATGTAAGAGGAAGACAAGTTAAGGTTTCTGTGATTAAAATTTTCTGGTTTATGGAAAAATGGCAGCTCAAATATGAGTGTGTGTCTCACTTGCTGTCCTTGTACTTGAGGGTGATCACAGGTCTGAACTTCTGTGGGACCGTCTCTCCAGTGATGACAGGTAACACTTCCGGCACTGTGTCTGGCACCAGATACATACTAAGTGAGTGATAGATGCCCAGTTACAGGGTCAGCCTAGTAGAAGGTCTCTCCTCTCAGTCAACCTTTCTCTTATTCCACAGAGAATCATATTTTGGAAGACGTGAACAAGTGTGTCATTGCTCTTCAAGAGAAAGATGTGGATGGGCTGGACCGCACAGCTGGTGCCATTAGAGGCCGGGCAGCCCGGGTCATTCATGTAGTGACCTCAGAGATGGACAACTATGAGCCAGGAGTCTACACAGAGAAAGTCCTGGAAGCCACCAAGCTGCTTTCCAACACAGGTGTGCGGACTGCCCCTCCCCACTGCTCTTTGCACATCCAGCCGTGAGGGCAGGCGGCCCTGCCACATGAGTTCTGGTGGTACTTCACACGTGTGTAAAGCTCGCGAGCAGAGTCTTGCCTCGCAAGCACATTTCCTTCTGGGCATCTCACAGGTGATCATGAGACTAATTCTGAACACAGTATTTCAGAACAGCAGCTGGGTGAAGTCTTCCTGGTGACTAAGTGCCATTAAGGTGGGTCCCGTTCTTAAGGCCTCAAGTTAGTCTTCAGATTCTCAAGCATCTAAACCTTACACTGCAGTCTGGTGAGAGACAAATAAGATGGTGTGAGATTCCGTAAACTACTGCCCTTAATTTGCCTCACCCATACATATGGCTGGCATGGCAGCCGCAGCAGCTTTTCATCACGAGCTTTGCCTCTTCTGCTAGGTAAGGATTCGGTGAGGGCTGGTGGGATGCGCCCTGCTCACCAGCGCAACCTGCCCCTCCTCTTGTCTCCTAGTCATGCCTCGCTTCACCGAGCAGGTGGAAGCAGCCGTGGAAGCCCTCAGCTCAGATCCTGCTCAGCCCATGGACGAGAACGAGTTTATTGATGCCTCCCGCCTCGTCTACGATGGCATCCGGGACATCAGGAAAGCAGTGCTGATGATAAGGGTGAGTAACTGGATTCCAGACGCTGGAACAGCTTATCATTTGCTAAACTTGAGCAGTGCGTCATTCTGGAGCTCAGCAGATGCAGTGCGGTATATTAAAACTGTGACTGAAAACGGTTAGGAGATGTATTTAATTATGTTGTCCAAACTGTTAACGGCAAGTTAGAGCCCAAACTTGGGCTGAGGAAAGGAGCTACCAAGAGTTGTTCTTGATGACTTAATTTGGGTCAAACACTCACCTCAGTGTCAGACTTCAGTTTTAATTCCAGGGGAATCTACAGAAAATACAGGTTCTTTGAGTTAATGTCAGAGTATTTCCTAATGTTGGTTGAAGTCACTGTTCACATGAAGTGCTCCGCTCCTTGAAGAGAGATGCCACGTCCTCGGGTAGATGACGGCTGCCAGGGGTTGGGGCGAGGGTGAGGGACCACAGCAGTTCTGGTGGTGCTCCCTGGCTCGTGGCCCAGTGCAGTTCTGACCTATGGACCTTACTTGAACTGTCTTCTCTGAGAAGACAGCATTTGTCACTGCTTGCACAAAAGTTTTTGTGCCTTCTGGGGTGGTACAAACAAAGGGGGTCAGAAACCCCAGCCCTCCACAATAAATCGCAGGGTGCTGGGCTTTTCTAGAGCGGGTAGTTGTTTCCATGCTGCCTCTGCAGCCTGGCCTGCAGATCTCTCCCCGAGGCCAGCTGCGAACAGGCCTTTTCGGAGGGAGGTCCACTGGCTGGCTTTGTTATGTGCAGTGTACAGCCTTGGGCGAGATCGCTTTTCTCTCTGGGGTGAGGAGGGAGGTTGGTCGAGACCTGTGTGCGCTCTACTCGACATTTTGGGGTAGATTGAGTGGATTTTTGCGTCTGTATTGATGCTGGGCCAGTGAAGAACCCATGTTCAGGAAAAGGCTGGGCTGGTTCCACACAGAAACTTTAACTCGATGCCGGGTCACACACACCAGTGGGGATGCTCTTTCGGCAGAATTCTTCCCATGCTGGCAGACACAGAAAGTAAAGCCCTAAGACACAGTGGTGTGATAATGCGCTCATCAGGGAGCTGCTTGAGGCCCCAGCTGGGGTCACAGAAGCTACATCCCAGGAGCCAGCAGGCGGCCGGGCTCCTCTTCCAGCCAGGCCCTCCATCTCTCTGGGCTGGTTTTGTTCTTTACGAGGTCGTGGTTTTGGTGGTTTTACTGAAATGAAATGTAGACAGCGTCTTTGGCACAGGACCTGGTGCACAGTAACTGTTTCTTACCCTGATTTGTGCCGTGCTGGAGCCAAGGAATGACAGAGGTCTGACCAGAGCCCCCTGTTGGAGGCCCAGACACATGCAGAGTGGACAGTCATGGTGGGAAGCCTGTGGGTGGACGTGAAGCCTGCTGAGTCTGTGCAGACAGAGAAAAGGGGCCTGCGAGACCCTGTGGCTTAGCTCCCTGCGTGTCCTACTCATTGAGTGTCCAACTCTTTTTTTTTTTTTTTTTTTGAGACAGGGTCTCACTTTGTGGTCCAGGCTGGCCCTGAGCTCAGCCTCCAACTCACGTCACAGCAACCCTCCTGCCTCTGCCTCCCAAGTGCTGGGATTACAGGCATGAGCCACCACGCCCGGCACTGTGGTATGTGGTACTGGTTGCTGCTGGGCATGAGTCTCCACGCCCAGTATTGTATGTGGTTACCGGGGATCGAACCCGGGTCCTTGCGCTTGCAAGACAGGCGCCGGAGCTAGATCCTCGGCCCATGGAGTGTCCCACTCTTGAGTTACTCTCGTCTTCAAGAATCATCCTTCCGGCTCCTGGGCCTCTCAGGTTCTCGCCATCTTGGCCTCCCTCACGTCGGCCTCCCTCCCATAGCCATAGCCTCATCCTCCCACCCCGCTTAGCTGCTCCTTCTGGCACTGTCCTGTGAGTCCACCTGTCCCTTCTCTTCTTGTCACGCTAACTTGGCCAGTAGCTCACTCCTTCCTGCCTTTTGAGTCTGGCTCCTGGCCCCTGCCTTGCCAAATGCAACCCTCTTGAGTTCTACTCCGGTGCTGTGTGCTGCACAGACCCACATGGGCACTGCCAGAGGCTGCAATGACGGGGGCCTCACCCTGGCTGGAATCTGGCCAGTTCCCTCCCTTCAGCCTTCTCCCCCTTTCTTGCCAGTTCCACTAAAGGTACTAAAGCAGTTGACATGTCTGGCCCCTGCTGTCTTCTGAGTGCCATCGATGTCCCTGTCAGAGCCGTGCCCCTTCCTCTGTGGGGGCAGCGGTTCCCACATCTGAAGAGAATCTCGGCACAGTCCTCCCAGCTCCAGGCCTGGTGTCTCACTGGCCATCTTTCTTCGTGTCTCGGCTCCTGCAATCTTGTGTGCATGAGAGCAGCACAGCCCCCTTCAGCTTCGGTCAGAGCCTGCCGGCTCCCGAGGGCCTGTGCTCTTTCATACTCTGACACCACCCTTGTCAGCTCTACCCTCACCTCCTGCCGCGCCCTTTCACTCCCAGGGGAGCTGGCGATGCCTGGCAGTGAGCATGGCCCGTGTGTGGGCTCCCTGATCTTTACTCAGTGACAAGGCGCCTCCCTCGTCACCACCAGCAGCCTTCTGCGGCCTCACCCTGGCCACCGGTTCCCTCACTGCTCTGCGTACAGCACGGCTCCTCGCTCACACCTGTGAGTGAGCATCACGGTCCTCAGGTTTGGGGTGCTGCCACTGCTCCCTTCGGAGTACAGGTGCAGGCAGGCATTTGATATGTCCAGGGCCCAGGACAGTGCTCGGCACGTGATAGACAGTAGGTCTTGGGGTAAAAGACTGCAAGGAAAGAAGGTGCTAGAAGGGTTCTTGGCTCGGTGAGGGGCACTCCTTCGGGAAGTGCCTTCCAGATGGACGCACCGCACTAACAGTTCCGACCACACCATGAAGCCCTCCCATGGCGGCACTGTCTGTCAGCAGGACGGGCTTGTGTGGCCGCTCCCGCCCGCTGTTGTCCCTTCATCTGGGAACCCAAGCTGCTGGGGCAGTTCTGTGCAGCCTCACCGCAGGCCCCTGGGCCGGGCTTGGATGGGGGCCTTGCCTCAGTGCGCTCCTGTCACAGGCCGGCCGGGCGGAGGGCCAGCCCCAGCTGTTCTGCCTGCTGCCCTCTTACTGATAACTGCCAGAAGGCGACATTGTGTTTCCAGTCAGTAGCTAACCGAGAGAGGCTGGGAGTTTGTACAAAATAAGTATTTCATTTCACAATTAGAGCAAAGATCTAGAACGCCAATCAGTCCTTTTTCAATAAAAGTAAATTCAAGGCCAGACCACTTAGCAAGACCCTGTCTCAAAAAGGGCTGGGAATGTAGCTCAGTGAAAAGGCCTCGAGTTCAGTCCGTAGCACCTCCCCAACCACCAGATTTTAGAACATACTGCTTCTGTTTATTCCTCAAAATAGCCTTTGCTATCCTAAGTGAAAATCCAGTAATATATGTAATATGTAATTGTCTTTTTCTCCTAAAAGTAGGAAAGTTTAAAAAGTGAAAACCAGCCTGTCATGGTGGCATGTACCTCTCGGGAGGCTGAGGCAAGAGGATCACTCAAGACCAACCTGGGCAACCTAAGTTCCAAAAATAAGAGTGCTGGGGATTTAGCCCAGTGGCACTGTACCTGCGTGACAAGTACAAGGTCTCGAGTTCAATCCCTGATTCTCTATAAATAAGGAAAACTGTGCTGGTGTGGAATCCATGCCGTAAAATTAAGAGGAGTAATTTTATCCACAAGTGTTTGGAATCCTCCATCATAAATTCTAGAACTTCGGATCAGGAGGCTGAGGGTGGCCAAAGGCCCAGTGCTATCTGTGTGTGACTCATGGCCTCTCTCGGTGGCAGACCCCTGAGGAACTGGATGACTCCGACTTTGAGACGGAAGACTTTGATGTCAGAAGTAGGACAAGCGTCCAGACAGAAGATGACCAGCTCATAGCCGGCCAGAGTGCCCGGGTAAGGAGCACCTCTTTGCATTGCGCGGTAGCCCCTCTCTTCTTGAAAAGCACTGTGCCTGCAGTCAGAGCACTGTTTTCCTCTTCCCCTGGCAGCATGACTGGAGGGAACCTGCACTGTGGCACCTGCCAGTCCGGGGTGGGTTTCTCCCAGAGTGTCTTCAGCCCAACTGGGGCAGGAAAGTGGGCGCCACAGCTGCGCCCAGGCGCTCTGGTTTTTGGAGAAGCCCAGGATCCCGTCAATGCAGCATTTGTTAAAAAGGATTGTGAAATTTGAAAAAGATTGCTGCCTTTGCCCATTGCACTGATACCATGGGTATGAGCTATTTAATTATTCATGTGTTTAAAAAAATAAGTGGTACATTCAAGGAAACCAGTCAGAGCCGTTGCATTCATCTGAGTCATTAAATCTTCAATCAATAGCATTTATGTTTTTGGAAGAATGCCAAGAAATATTTCTAAGGAGTCTATTTTTTCACTCCTTGAAAATCCTTCGTGAACAGTGAGCAGCCCCTTGGTGAGCCCCACGCGGGCGAGAGCACTTGGAAAGTCAGAAGGAGCTGGAAGCGGGCAGCAGCGCCCTGAGGGGTAGTTAGGTCTGTCCCTCACCCTCTTCTCTGCCTTCTGTCTTTAGAATTTACATTCTCTAGCCACTTCCAACGCGCCTTGACGATGTTGGGAATGTCCCTTAAGAGCCCATGGGAGAAATGGCTCTTTATTGCGGCCCTTTCCCTGTCTCCATCACAGGAAGCAGAGGAGGAAACTTCAAACATTGTCAGCCAGGTGTGATTGTGAGGCTTCTGTGGGCCCTCTGCCCTTCAGAGACTGTTTTCCCTCCACAGAAAGACTTTTCTTGAAAGTGGGTCGGGAATTTAGGCTTTTAAACTTCTGAGAGAAATGAAAAGAAATAGGCCTTCAGGCAAAATGAAACCTATTAAAGCATTATCCTACCTGTGCCATAGATTGCCTGTAGAAATATCCTTGCTGATGCACGGTGAGAACTTCATATTTATAGAAGAGTTTTCTGTGCTTCCAATATAGGCGATCATGGCTCAGCTTCCTCAGGAGCAAAAAGCAAAGATTGCTGAACAGGTGGCCAGCTTCCAGGAAGAGAAGAGCAAGCTGGACGCTGAAGTCTCCAAGTGGGATGACAGTGGCAACGACATCATCGTGCTGGCAAAGCAGATGTGCATGATTATGATGGAGATGACCGACTTCACCCGGTGAGCAGCGCCCTGTGCAAAGGGCCGCCTCCTTCCCCACCCCTGCCCAGGCAGCGCTATGGACATTTCTTGATTCTCTAAGCAACACAGGTGTCAGGTGGGGATCCTTGCTTTCTTCTTTCAGAGGTAAAGGGCCACTCAAAAACACATCCGATGTGATCAGTGCTGCCAAGAAAATTGCTGAGGCAGGTTCAAGGATGGATAAGCTCGGCCGAACCATTGCAGACCACGTAAGTGATGGACTTACCCTGCACCATTCCGAAGCGGGCTGTTATGATCATTGGTGCGAGTCACAGCACTCTGTCACTCATCTCCAAAAACTGATAAATGCTTGTGGGTTTTTCCAGCAAGTCTTAGGCGCAATGCCCCCTTTGAGTCAGAGCAAACCAAACCTCTCCTGTTTGTCTTACCGCAGTTCTGTCTTCGGAACTCCCACTCGAGCCAGGGCTCTAGCAGGCTAATGTACCTGCCCCGTAGACAGACTCCTGGCTTTCATTCATGCTGTATGTGCCCAGACACCATGCTTGGGCCCTTCATTCCCCATAGACTGGTTCTACTTCTTGGAACCTTCACAGCACATTTCCTGTGATGCTCTTAACACTTACCATAGTTTTTCTCTGTGGTTACAAATCCTCCATACCCTCAAGGCAGAAGTGCTGAAGTCATGCTTCAACTCTCTGCCTCCGCAACATAGTTGCTTCTTGTGAAACTGGCCAGTCTTTCCTCAAATCCACCACTTAATGTAGATATCCAGACTGCCCGTCTGGACCATTGTGATCTACTCTTCACTCCATTCCACATGCAGCCACCGAAGCTGTTATCACATAATCTCCTGCCCTGCTTTAGGGACTTCTCAGTAAAAATTGGGCGTCTGCACCATGGACTGCAGGCCTGGCCCTATCCACTCAGGTATTCCCTAGGGCTCAGGCTTATGCAGCAAGAGAAGTGCTGGTATTGGCACAAGCTCACCATGCCTAAAGCTCGTCTAGGTTTATTTACTGTATTCCACCTTTGCCTATGAGGACTGTCTCCTGTCATTCATAACTGGGTGGAAGAAGACCCACGTGTATAGTGTTCTGACTTTGTGCACTGGGCTGCTGCTCCTGGGGTCCACCTACTGCCTGTGAGGTTGGAGGAGGGCTGCATGATTATTCACTGTGTACTCATGGCTGTGCAGTGCCATCAGCTTCATTTGCCTCCCAAGCCAGTCCTCGCTCTTGCTGTTTCTCCAGCAAGAGGAAATCCTGAGCCTCAGAGGTAACTGGGGCTCCCTGTGTTCTCCCCACAGTGCCCGGACTCAGCCTGTAAGCAGGACCTGCTGGCTTATCTACAGCGCATAGCTCTCTACTGCCACCAGCTCAACATCTGCAGCAAGGTTAAGGCTGAGGTGCAGAACCTGGGCGGAGAGCTCGTGGTCTCTGGGGTGAGTGTCAGTGGAGAGTGACGTAGCCTCTGCCCGCGCACAAGTTCCAGCTTGGGAGTGGAGGCTGGGAACTGCACCTCTCCTCGTAGTCGGGTGTGGTGGGGTACAGGTGATGTCATTATGGGGGCTGGCCACTTGCTGGGGTCTTTTTATTCTTGCTTTCGGAATTAAGCTTGTTCAAAAACCTCTCGTATTTGCTCCTCTTACCTTAAGCACTAGAAGCCGGCTGCCTGGCTCCGGGCCTGGGCCTCTGCTGAGGTCTCATAGTTAAACTCCATGGGTTGGTTTCCTTTAAGAGCAATCTCCTTCACATGCTGCTGCCTTGGTCCTTCCTCCGCCATGTTGGTGCTCACAGCTCTGTTATCAGCTATGGTTCAAAAAGGAGGCTGCCTGTCTACCTTGGGTGTGTTTTTGTAAATGAAAACCTGAGGGGTGGAGAGTTACACATGGTAAAAGCACATTAAGGGGCTGACAACATCTACATAATGTTTGAGACCCTTTTAAGAGCAGCCCTTGAGAAAGGTGGTGGGGTGGCTGGGTGTTCCTGGGGGGCCCGTCTCACCTGTTCCTGTCTGTCCTAGGTGGACAGTGCCATGTCCCTGATTCAGGCAGCCAAGAACTTGATGAACGCCGTAGTGCAGACGGTGAAGGCATCCTATGTTGCCTCCACTAAATACCAGAAGTCTCAGGGTATGGCTTCCCTCAACCTCCCTGCTGTGTCGTGGAAGATGAAGGCGCCCGAGAAGAAGCCATTGGTGAAGAGAGAGAAGCAGGATGAGACACAGACCAAGATTAAGCGAGCCTCACAGAAGAAGCATGTGAACCCTGTGCAGGCGCTCAGTGAGTTCAAAGCCATGGAGAGCATTTGAGTCCTTGCTGGCCCACTGCCCTGCACCCAGTGATGCGTTTTAAGTAGAGCACCTGCCCTTGAATGTAGCTCCCCCGAGGAAGCACATCTGAACCCGCCAGGTGGTGAACTCTGCAAGGACGTCACATACTTGTAAGTTGCCCACAAAATGCTTTTAGAATTCAAAGCATATTTCTAGCTATTTTTTTTTTTTATAAACTTCAAAGTTCCACAACCAAAGAGAGTCTCACATTCACTCATCGGTAGCACTCTGGCCCCTATTGGGCCACCTGGGTGGTGCTGAATGACCAAAGGTGATCTAGGGCAAGCAGCCAGGGCATCTTAGGAAACAGTCTCTGGAGAAGGAATGTTCTAGAAAGCTTGGCCTTCCAAGGGACAAACCATGTGAAACAGTAACAATGTATTGTGAAGAAAACTGATTACTCTTTATGAAATGAAATGAGAGCTATAATGCATGGCTACAATTACTAACATACTCTGCTGCGGGACATTAATAAAGTTGCTTTTCTTGGTTTAGGCTGTTGTGATGCCATAGTCAAGACTTGCTTTCCCCCTCTTTCTTCCAGTTCTAAATGCAAATTTCATCCCTGGGCTCACTAATGAGTGCAGTGTTTCCTGCCTTGGGCTTGCAGCTGAAGCCTGACAGAGTAGTTTTTGCTTAGGCAATAATTTAGACTTTATCTTATTTGTGATTACTATAGCTACAAGATATAATTTTGCTGTGTTATTTAAATTTTATGAATTTGAATGTTTTTTACACTAACTTTTCTCAATAAAGTCCACTATGAAGCCAAGTCTGAGTCCCAAGTCATCTTTGCCTCTAAGAAGAGTTTAGACACACACCACACGTCTGCAAGCCCCGTTGGTTTGCGCCATCCCAGAGGGGGGACCGTGCCCGCGTCCTATTGACTGCCCCAACCTGCATCAGGCACTCAGAGAGGTGCGCTCTACTGCCTCAGCACGCAGCCATGGCAGGGAGAGAGCTGGACGGCAAGTCCCTCTTAGCACCGGGCCGCCATCTTGCCCAGTCTGCTGCCCTCCATACTGTCAGACTGGCTCGTTTGTCATGACTGTTTTATCAAGCTATACAAATAGCACTAGCCTATAATTCCAGACTTCATTAGGCTGAGGTGGGGGGATTACCAGGAGTTCAAGGCTAGCCTGAACTATACAGTAAGACCCTCTCTCACCAAAACAGATAGCAGCAGGAGGCCGTTGCCTGAACATGAGTTGACTTTAGTATACCCGTGTGTCTGCTTTCTCTTTTCACTCAGCCAGGTTCGTCCCAGGAAGCCAGCAGGTCTGCCTCTGAGCTCCTATCAGGCCCATCATTTCTCTGGCCAAGTACGAAAAAATCTCTGGCCAAGTACGAAAAAATGATAATCAAAAATGTATGTCAGCTCACTACTTAGCACTAAGCCATGGTATCTGTTATCACCGTGGACAGACTGCCTCAAAATTCAGCATCTAAACATTTTTACCTCAGGAATTCTGGTGACTGTGAGGTGGCGTACCTCTGCCATCGTGGTGGCGGAGGCCTGAGCCCGCGTGGGCTTCACCTCACAGCAGCGCAGGACATGGGAGCTGGCTCCTGCTGGAGACAGTGATCTAAAACCAGATCTGAGGGTTTAGCTCAGTGGCGCCATGCCTGCTTCACAAGTGCAAGGTCCCAAGTTCGATCCTCAGTACTAGAAAAAGAAAAGGGGCATCTGTAGTGTGCTTCCCTGGCAGGTCCCCTCAGTGCTGCTCAGATGCCGTCCCGAGACCCTTCCAGCCTCCATGTCCCTCAGGAAAAGCACAGCGCCCAGTGGTGACCAGCTGCTTTCTCTCTCGGGCCTTCCACCAGTCTTTGTCTCTCTGCATCTGTCCCTGTCTTTGAGGGCCCTAGGTCTGTCTCCTTTCAGAATGGTCCCCTGCTTGGAATACGCTTCTTCAGAGAAATCCCAGTCAGCGTTTGCTTAAGCTTCTCCACTAGTGTCTGACAAGTTACCACACCAGAACTGTCAAGCCGTCTGCTGCTGCCCCTTCAGACCGCTGGCCTCTGTCCTCCATCTCTGGCGCGGCAGGCAGTCGGCTGTATCCTGCTAGGCGCCTGCACAGGGGCACTGTGAATGTGTGGCTGTGTGCCCCTCGCTCCTTGCCCTCCGCAGGGGCCGCCTAGCCTCACCTCCCTTGCTGGCTGTGGGACATTCTCAGAGCTTCCACTGCCCTCGTCTGTCATACTCCGAAACTGTCCCCTCGGCCTGAGTGCTGGGTCCACACCGTCCTCAGCTGTCTCACCTGGCTGAGGCTCAGCCTGGCCCTTTCCTGCAGCAGAGGCCAGGGCCCTGTAGCTCCCTGTCAGGGTCCCACCAGCCTCGGCCCTGGAGCCACCCATGACCAGGTCTCACCTCTGGGGCAGGGTGGCTGTCCGCTGTCTATGCCAGCGCTCTGTTTTTCCTGTATTCAGCATGCAGCCCTCTCAAGGGGTTCTCAAGGCACTGTGCTGTGTGGGAGGCCCGTTACAGCCTGTCTTTGCCTAGGACATCACCTTTGCTGTATCTTCATCCCCCATTTTAATGCCAGTATTTAGAAGTCTTGCTCCATTGTCCAGGCTGACTTGAAAGTCCTGGGCTTAAGCATCCCCCCATCTCAGCCTCCCGAGAAACTGAAACTACAGCCATGTACCACCATGTCTAGCGTAAGTCTTTCAGGATAGCTTCCTCCAAAGCAGTATTTACTAAATTATGTTGGACATGCTACGAACCTTCTAATACATATTCAAATGGCATTTTAGTAAAAACATTCATGGGTCGGTTGCCAAGTCACCCACTTGCTCCCTGGGCCTCTGTCCAGTCCCCTGCCCCAGGGCCCCACCCTGTGGTGTCACAGCATGGACTCACCAGAAAGCATGTGTTTCTTCAGGGAGCAGTGAGCGTGTGTCCTGCTTACCCCCAGTATCCAGCACAGGGCCTGCACATGCGTGAAAAGTCGTCTGAGTCTCTTTAACTCATGAACTGATGGACTAAGTGCACTCAGAGATACTGGAGGGCAAGAAGCTGGCAACGGGGGGGTGGGCACCAGAAGGCTTGCGGGGCGTGCTGAGGCCTGGGTGCCACCCAGGAATCGGGCATGGTCTAACTCAGTACGGCCCAGGCAGAGCGTGAAGGCAGGACCTGGCCAGCTGCTCCGCGGGCGTTGGCTCGGGCCCTGAAGTCCACTGAGGGGACCCTCACCTCCTCCTGCTGTGTGCTGCAGGCCAGGCAGACGCAGCCCCACTCTGAACCCTCCCTAGACAAGCTCGAGGGTTCAGGGGACAGAGCTGCTGTCCCAGGTCCCTCCACCCTGTGGCAACTCTCAGCCTGTTACCACCACTCTGCAGGGCTCCCAGGGCCCCAGGTAGGTTCTGCAAAGTCCATTCTGCAGCCCTTGTGCTCCCAGCCCCAAACTACTCTACACCCTGGCTAGGCAGGGCCACCTCCCCCGGGGACATGAGAAGGAGTCCCATACCTCTCCATTTCCTCCACAGCCAGATGGGGACCAGGGCTTGTGTGTGGGTCCGCTGTGTGCGGCCTTGGGTGGCCACGGAGAAGGTGCACAGAGACACTCATTTATGGCTGTAAAGAATTGCAACAGTTTACAAATAATACCACTGTCTGTACTGTCCTCACTGGAAAGCCCACCTCCCTGACTGATGCTTGAGGAGGCTGTTGGCAGGTCTTCGCTGGGCTCCCCTAGCCACAGCCAGCCTGGCTGCCCCTGACACGTGATCGTGGCATGAATGCGTGTTCCTTCAGGAGTCTGCTGAAGTGACTGCACCTGTCAGTGGCTGACTTCTCAGCTAAATCAGTGACTTTCCAATATGCTAAGATGGTTCCCTCCGTTTTTGATGCTACTGATATTAACTACCATGAACAACACACTTTCAAGTTTAATTGGCATCGTCAACATTTTTTTCACTACTTAAGTCCAGACTATCAACAAAACAAGGCTGGATTTTACCTTACCCCATTTTCCTGGTGTAAGCAGCAGCGGCGGCAAATTCCACGGGGGCTGGTCCTGAGCCTGGAGCTGGGAGTGGCAGGCATGTGGCGCTTCCCGACCACAGGTCCTGGAGAGAACGCGGTAACGAGTGAAGGACCTGTGGGGCATTCAGGTTGGAATTCCCATAAAGTAAAATCCAGACTCAGCTGTATAGTGCTGATACTGCAGCCCCAGGACCACACTAGGAGCAAGATCCAGAAATCCTCACTAGAACCTGCATGTGGATCCTTTGTGCTCTCTGGGTGTGGTCAGGTCACTCCTACCTTACATCTTATACAAACTACACGTCATTCTCATTATTGTGAGCTCCCCCACCATCCACCTCCATCCTACTGGCAAAGGGGGCATCGTGCCCAGCATGTGCACGTGGAGGGCACCACCAGCTTGTCCCATAGGAGCCACCTTGCCAGTCGTGCTGACCATCGTAGTATCCCAGGGCCCGTGTGCAGGAAACAATGACGACTCTAAAATGGAATAGTGACACCAGTGATTCTGACACGCCACAGAGAAGCTGTGAAGTCCTCCCCTAGTTCTCCAGTTGATAAGGAAAAAAATCACAGGCTGAGCTTTCCACAGCTCTACAAGAATACATGTTCTAGGCTGGGGATTTAGCTCAGTGGTTCCAGTGTCTGCCTTGCAGTTGCAAGGGCCCAGGTTTGATCCTTGGTAACCACATACAGTGCTGGGTGTGGAGACTCAGCCCAGCAGCAATCAGTACTACACAACACAGTGCTGGGCGTGGTGGCTCACACCTGTAATCCCAGCACTTGGGAGGCAGAGGCGGGAGGATTGCTGTGAGTTAGGCCCTGCCTGAACTACAAAAGTGAGACCCTGTCTCAAAAAAAACCCCCCCCATCTTCTGCAGAATTGTAAATAAAAAGATGTGTGTGTTCAAGGTGCTCTTATGCCTCAAAACGGCAACTAACAGACCCAGTTCATGGTAAGTACAAGTACTTTACTGATAAAAGCAGGCTGGGCATAGTGATTCCAGTGTCTTGGGAGGCTGAGGCAGGAGGATCACAAGTTCATGGCCCAGTCTGGTCAACTCACGGGAAACCTCCTACCATAAGGTCTCCCAAGTGCTGGGATTAGTGGTGAGCACCATGTCCAGCTTTCATGGGCTTTTCTACACTGAAAATCTTGTCACCTGAGAATATACTGCCCCGATTTCCAGTAGAGTACTGGAAAGAAGTTACGCATGTTGACATTCTTGCCTTGTTCTCCATCTCAGAGGGAAGGAATTCAGTCTTCCACCATTAGGTCTGACGTCTGGTGCAGGGTTTTACGTAGCTTCCCTCCATAAGTCCCTTTTGTTCTGAATTTGAGAGGTTTTATTATGAGTGGATCCTGGCTTATGCTACCAGGTTTTTTTTGTGTCTGTTGAGTTGTGTGGCCTTCGCTTCCTCAGTCTGTACATATGGTGACTTGAGCAGAGCTTGTCTTGCTTTTGCAGCAGGAACTCCACTTGCTTATGTGGCGTTACGGTCCCTACACTGCATCTGACTGCTGACACTGGCAGTCTCTGCCCTGAGGACAGAGGTACCCTAACCACACCTCCAGTGCTCCCCGGTCCACAGCGTGTTTTTCTCAAAGTCTCTTTGATACTGTATCTGTGATGGTGACCTTCCGTCCTGACTGCAGGTGTTCTCCTAGGAGAGTTCATGTATAATTTGGGAGAATTTGCCAGTGAAAGCATCTGGGTCTGGGGTTTTCTTTGTGGGAAGATTTTAAACTGTGAACCCACTTCCTCTAACAGATGTAGGACTCTAGAGGTCATCTGTTTGTCTTAAAGTTTGAGTAGTTTGTGCTTGTGCTGGGCAGAACTGTGGCTTAAAGATGCCCACATGCTCATCCCTGGAGCCCTGGCAAGGGCAGCGAAGCTTGCAGATGAACTGAGGTGGCCAGGTGACTTGTTGTAGGATAGGGAAATGACTGATCATCCAGGTGGACCCAATGGAATCACAAAGGTCCTTAAAAGTGGAAATCCAAGGGCTGGCATCTCACTGCCTAGCATGCTCACGGTCTTAAGAGTCAATCCTTAGCACAGAAAAAAAAAAAAAGGAAAATAGAACAGAAGAGTTCAGAGCGCTGGGATATGAAAGAATTTGATTTGCTTTTTCTGGCTTAGAAGGTGAAAAGGTCCCTGAAGCAAAGAATTTCCTCTAGACGCTGGGAAAGGCAGGAAACAGACCCTGCCCAGAGTCTACAAAGAACTGCAGCTCTGTCTGGTCCTGAGAGAACTGTCAGATTTTGGAGCCGTGAGAAAATATGGGTGTTTTAAAGACACAAAGTTCATGGTGATTTGTTACAGCAGCAAAAGGAAACTGATACTGTGAAAAACCACTTTTCCACATTACCACTTTCATCTGTGCTTCACTACTTACTCATCTAGAGCTGCTTGCTCAATACCCACTGACCCTCCAAACACTTGGTGAGTCCACAGTGCTGTCCCCTCTTTCACTGTGGGGGGTGGGGACCTGTCTTCCCCCTTCTCCAAAGAACCATCTTTTTTTGAGATGATCTCGCTTTGCAGTTCAGCTGGCCCTGAACTCACTATAGTAGTCCGGTCTAGCCTTGAACTCACAGCAGGCCTCCTCCTTGCCTCAGCCTCCTGAATGCTAGGATTACAGGCGTGGCCGCGTTGTGGTACGTGGGTACCGGGATTGAACTCAGGACCTTACACCTGCCAGGTAGACGCTGGAACCACTGAGCTAAATAGCCAGCCCAAAGAACCATCTGCTAATTTCATTGATATTCTCTTGTTCATCCATCTCTATTAGTTTCTACCCTTCATTATTTCCTTTTCTTCTGCTTTCATTGGGTTTTTCTCTTTCTAGTGTTTATTAAATTGCTTTTGCTTTTTAACTTACGACTTCGTCATTAGCTTATATAATTTAGTTTTTAACAATGGCTGTGTTTAACACCCAGCTCACCAGGCTTCTGACCCCAACACCTCCCTTGTGCACGGTGCCAACCCCTCTCATCCTGAGCGCCTTCCTGAGGCTGTAGATCGTGGCCCCAGCTGCCTGCTCAGTGTCGCCAAGGCTCCTCTGGATACTTCGCTATAAACAGGCCACGTCACTGCGAAGTCCCAGGTCTTTGTCTGACCCCTTCGTAACACGCCCCCACACAACCCTTGGCTCAAGCTCCAAGTGAGACCTCACCTTCCATGCCTCTTTCCTCACCAGCCACATAGCCAGAGACCCTTCAGCTTCCCTGGATGTAGCCAGCTTGCACTCAGACCTTGCTCTCCCCACAGCCATCCTAGTCCCTGTGTCTCTCACGATGCAAGAATGACCATCACAGCAAGCCTCTGCCCCGGCACCTCCCCGTGGCCTGTGAACTCACCTCTCACCCCCACCCAACCCTGCCCCCACGCAGGCCCTTCCAGCCCAAGTCTTCTGCCCTCGGTCCACAGAGCACTCGCTCAGTCGCCCACTTCTAGTCTGCTCACACCTCAGAGGCCTCTGACACTTCTGTCCACTTTCGGTGCCCACTGTCCTTCAGCTCTGTGGCACTTACCTGGTGCTGTATGCTCACCTGTCGTGGTCCTACTCAGAGCCGGGCTGGTTAGGGAGCAGGATGGCATCATGGGGCCGGGAGGAAGGAGCCCCCTTGGTCCCCGCCCCATCAGCATGAAGGCACAGTCCCTGGCAAGTTCACAGTGCACTGGAGGACAGGGTCCCCACTAACCACACGGCAGCCTTGGCCCCTCCTCACACCCCCTGCCCTGCAGCGTCACACTCTCCTGTGGGCCTCCTGAATCTTCCCAGGGCCGGGCCCTCTCCCACCTTACCTGACTGGTGCTCCTAGCCTCCTCCAGGTCTTGGCTCAGTGAGCGCTGGCTCTGGAAGCCTCTCTCTGACATACTCAGCTGGGTCAGGCCTGCTCGGTGCCTGCACAGGAGTGGTTGTCCTGCAATGGCCTCCCACCATACTCAGCTCCTAAGGCATGGCCTGTGACTGCTTCAGGACCTTGAGGCCTGCTAAGTACCCGGATGCAATCAATAACGTGAATGAACAAACAGATGAGTCTGCTGAGGGACAGGATAGGGACCTTTCACCCTCTCCTCATTCCTGGCATCTTCCCAGAGGGCTGGGAGGAGCCCAGCCCAGGAGCAGGGTGAGTGCCGGCCACAGCCCTCAGGTCATCCTGACCATCAGCTGAGAGCGAGGTGCCTACCACAGGATGGGTGGGAAAAGGAGACATCTCCAGGACCAGGCAGAAAGAAGCTGCATCGCCGGGTCCTGGGGCTGCGGGGTGTGTGTGTGTCCCAGAACACTCTCTGCCCCTAGGGAAGGCGGAGAACAGGGTCCCTCAGACCGGCAGCCAAAAGTCAACCGCCCGTGGGCAGACCCAAAGGAGCTCTGCATCACCTGCTGCCTGGCTGCTGGCAGGGTCAGGACAGACACGGATTTGGACAACAGCTTCCTTCCTCCTTCCCAGAGCCCTGTCTAGGGAGAAGGGCGGAGCTGTCCCCACTTGGCCGGGTCTCATCTCTGCACGTCTCAGCGTGACCCTAGAGGCTCTTTCTCTGCCCCAGGGGTCTCCGAGGAGTCTCCCTTGGCTGTGTGTCTGCTCTGTCTGCTTACCTGCGGGCAGGGCGGACACTAGGAAGCTCCGTCAGGCTTGCTGGCAGCCCTCCCCACACCCAGAACAATCAGCACCTAGGGTTACAGAGCCGGGAGATGTCGCCCCAGCCTCACCCGTCACCCCAGGGCCCTGTTCCAGGCCTGTTCTGCTACACAGCTCAGTGCTCATCCCTGCAAAGACGGCCTCCTCCCCCAGGCCACCCTCAGAGCCTGTCTCCTGCTGCTGGCCTTGGCCGGCCCTGGCATGGCCTTACTGAACGCTGCTCGCGTGGACACAGAACTCGCTAAGGAACCAGATCTAACCGCAGTGCAGGGGCCACGCTCCTACCTCCTCCCACTACCTGACAAAAGGGCCGTGGTTCCCGCAGCCTCACACAAGCCCACTGTCCCAGCTGACACTCAGGCTGTGTGGCCCTGGCCAGTCCCTGAGCCTCCTGCGGACACCACTCCCTCTGCAAACGTGCTTCAAGGCCAAGAGAGGCTCTGAGGGCTGACACACGGGGCACCTGAGTAGCTCAGTGCCTGCGGTGCTGCTTCCCACAGCCCTGGGGAGGGGCTCTGAGGCCACAGCTCTTGTCACACACTTCCTGGGCACCGTGGTGTGAAGAAAGAAGGGCTGAGAAGAGCCAAGAAGGAGACTGCAAGGCAAGAGCGCCCATTTTCTCTGGGCTTCCCCGTCCCTCTGCCCTGTGCCATGCTACAGGCTAAGCCTGGAGCCAGAGAGAGGAGAGGCCTGCTCCAAACTGGCCTCCCGACTTGGCCCCCTGGAGCTGGGAGGGGCTGCCCAAGCTAGCAGGAGCCTGTGGTGCACTGGGAAGGGCTACAGAACAAACGCACCAGAATCCAAATCAGAAAAGCCCAGAGCTGGGGGTTGCCATGGCAACTTGTGGCAGGCTCCTGGCCTGGCACTCAGCCTCTCCGGGCTGGGGGCTGGGGGCTGGGGGCTGGGACTGTCAGGCTCGGCTGCCCCGGCCTGCAGGCTGCCTCTTCGGCCTCCTTCCTAGACCCAGGCAGGAAGGGTAGGCCTAATTACTTCTCCCAGTGAGACCCACAGCTAGGGCCCCTGTCAGTCCACTGCCAGCATCCCGCCACGTGCCAGTGGGAGCTGCTCTTGGGCTGTGTCAGTGCCGGCGGCCCTGAAGGGGCTTCTGGAGCACAGGCAGAGGGAGCAGAGAGAGAGTAACTCTAACTTCTCACAGCTGGGTGGAGAGCACACAGGCGTGGGCGCACAGCGCTGCAGTGCTTACACAAGTTGTCTCTCACTTAAGAGCTTTCTCCTGTGGCTGGTGAAGGGTAGGTCCAGAGAGGTGAAGTGACTTCCCATGGACACAGAGCTACTGCGTGCTAAAGGGCCAGAACCGTCCACCTATTGAGCCCACCAGGGGCTGACCATTCAGGATGCTGCCAGGAGCCTATCACCCAGGACTCTACCAGCCACCTCGGCACTGCTGGGGCACAGTCCCAGCCATCAGGCCGAGCCCAGTATGCAGATACATGGAGTCAGACCTCGGCCTTCGCGTCTTGTTTAATAGCCAAGCCAGCCCTTCCCAGGTGGAATTCACCCAAGGGAATCTTCCGTTCCGCTGAGGAGCCCCCATGCCAGTGCCTCCTGGCCTGAGCAGCAGCGTGTCCAGTCCTGGTGTTGGCGACAGGCTCATCTCAGCTCCCTCAGCAAGCTGTCGACGGAGCCCAGCAGTTCCCGGAAGTAGCCCTCGTCCTCGCCTTCTTGGAGCTCCAGGGTGGCCAGCGCCTGATACTCGGCCTGCAGGCTGGCCAGCGTCCTGCTGAGCTGGGTGTCCTGACGGTAGTGGTCCCGGCAGGTGGTCAGGAGGGCACCTAGCGTTTGCAGCACCTTCTCGCGGGCATCGTGCTCAGGCAGTGCCAGGAGGTGGGCTGTGATCTCGCACCAGCCCTGTTCCCGCAGGCCTGGCAGGAGGTGCACCTGGCGGTACTGCTGCAGCTTCTCTGGGGACACGTCCTGGGTCAGCACGGCCTCCTCCTCAGCAAACATCTGCCGTCCACACAGCCAGGCAAGGAGAGAGCACAGAGGCAGTCAGTCCGCACCAGGCTGGCTCTGCCGCTCGGGCGACATGGCTGAGCCAGAAGACCAGCCTGCGTTCTTTAGTCCCACCCATCCACATGGCCACACCGCTGCCCACTTACCCACGTCACTCATCAGAACACCGGCACGGTGCCAAGTGTCGGAGAAACCAAGATGAGTATGTGCTCCCTGCTCCCAGGTCTAGTAGGAAAATAAAATTCCTGAACAGCATGAGGAACCAGCTCTAACTGTGCAGTGTGAGGGCAGATGGCTAGGGTCGACTTTCTATTCTTCGCCGACTCGCTGAGTAAGCGTGGGTGAGTCGGTAGCCTCCCTGAGTCCATGGCCACCAAAGTGACAGAGAAGAAGGAAGCCAGCCCACACGGGGTCCCGGTAAGCTCGGCCCACTTGGTGGTTCAGGGTGAAGAAGTACAGTGGCCTATGGCCCAGGCTGGGCCTAGAACACAGCTCTGAGTGACCTCAGATGGAGGACGGCCTTTATGCCAAGGGACAGAGAAGGTGGAGAAAGTCTGGGCAGCAAGTCACACAGCCAGGATTGGAAAGACAGCCTCAGCTCCACCTGCAGAACCCACGGGAACCAGCCCTGCGGGCTGCCAGCCAAAAAGCCAGCTCATTTCAAATGCCACAGGAGGCCACGGAGGTTTCCCATCTAGCTGCACTAAACACACCCTGAGAAGGAAGCAGGAAGCTCTCCCTGGGGGCAGAGTTGGGGGTAGGCAAAGACCACCCGACGGCACCAGGGCCACAGGCACCCATGGGCTAACAGCAGGGCTTTTCCATTCTGCTTCTAAATCCTGCCATTCCCCCGCCGTCTCCCCTAGGCCTCTGCTCTGCGCATCTCGCCCCTCTCCAGGGTCTGGAGCCCCTCCAGTCCTCTGCCGGCTGCCAGCCCCAAGCGCTCTCTCCACAGCTGCCTGGGGTCTGTCTCTTTTTGGTATGGTACAGGAAACTGAATCCAGCATTTTACATCAAGCTACATCCCCAGCCCTTATTTTTATTTTTTATTTTGAGACACAATCTCCTTATCTTGCTAAGTTTCTAGGCTGGGCTGGATCCTCCTGCCTGCCTCAGTTTCCCAGAGTGCTGAGATTTAGTTGTGTGCCACCACGCCAGGCTGCAAATTGGCAGTTCTGATGATAAAGACTAAACTCCTTCCACAGCCGCCTTCCTCTGACCTCAGCCACACCATCACGGAGACTTATCTTCCAAAATTCTTGCCTCGGGACTGACAGCACCCCCTTCCCCGGCAGGCTGATATTCTGTCACCATTGAGCTCCTTGGGGCACCCCACAACCCGGCTGGCTGTAGGACCTGTAAGCACAGAGAGGCCCTGACTGCCCTGAGCTCCGTGTGGGCAGCTCCCAGCCCGCAGCTCTCTGGCCGAAACCGCCCACTCTTCTCTCTGGAAGAGAATGGCCGTGTCTTCCATCCAGAGAGAGGCCAGGCCCCTCTCCGTGACCACGACCCAAGAGGTCAGTTTCTTCCAGGAAATGCCGGTGTGCACGTCGTTCTCCAGGGTCCCAGGCCACACTCAAGACATGGACAGTGTCCAAACTACTAACCAGCTCTGAGCACCACAGAGCTGCTGTCCTGAAACTGGATTTCTGTTGCTTGCTGAGGAAATTTGCACAATGAGAGAGAAGACTGCAAACAGGGGACAGAGACATACTGACGGAGACAAGCAGCCACAGACAGCTGACCCTCTGCCTGGAGGAAGTGCGGTGGCCTGGGGGGGGGAGGTGAGCTGCGGAGCCCGGGCGGCTCAGTCTGTCTCCACCAATCAGCGGTTGGCTATCCTGGGGACTGAGGGGCCCAAGAGAGACAGCTGGGAAAACGCTGCCAACACGCTGTGCAGTAGCTGAATTACAAATCCGGACCTGGCTGCTTCTCTCTCCTCCTTAATTAAGATGCTCCTCAGGGTTTCAGAGGCCAAGGTGGCTGAGCCCAAGTCTCCCCCCAGGTAGCAAAGCCACTGGGTTCCGGAGCCCCTCAGGGGCTGTGGGCGGAGCCCTGAGCTGAGGCTCCTCCCAATGGGAGGCATCTCCGGTGTCTAGCACTGTAATCTGCACATTCTGGGCCCTGGCTCCCGGCTGCTGGCCTGACCCCTCCGTGCCTCTCATTCCATGAGGGCCCAGCCGGCCGTCCTGACCCTCAGGCATGCTGAGCCCCTACACGTGGCCCTGGCCTGGCCCATGCCTCCTCCCACCCGAGGCGTCAGGTCCCAGAGGACACCTTCCCTTGATGTTCCAAGTTTCTTCAGTCCATAAGCCGTCCATCTGATTGTCTGTCCATCCATCCATCTGGACAGACAGATGGACAGATTTGGAGGACGCCTGGATGGAACAGCCAGAGCAAATGCAAAGCCAAGGGCCGGGGGAGGGTGGGCCTGGGTACTCACCTTCTCAGTGACCAGGTCATACAGCAGGGTGACCACGCGCACAGCCAGCACGTCCATGTTCTTCTCTTGCACCAGGCCCTTGAGCACTTGCAGGCCCCCTAGCTTCAGGAACTGCTGCTGGGCATAGGGGAAGTGGCGCAGCAGGGAGCACAGTGCAAACAAGACCTAGGAAGCACAGGTCCGGGACCAGTGAGGACTGACACAGTACGGGCCTGGCCACCAAGCCCAGGAAAGGCCGCAGAGCTATGCCAAAGATGGCATGCACAGGAAAGGGGCCCACAGACTGCGAGTGCCGGGCAGGAATTTACCTTCTTCTTAGCAGTGAGGGGCTGCTCTGTGGCCAGAATAACCAGTAGCTTCTGCAGGGCTCCCCCTTCAATGGCCTCCACCTGGACCTTCGGGTTGCTGAGGGAGGAAGCAGGGGAGAGCTGGGCAGGACTGCGCTGCCCACCAGGAGTCCAGAGGGACCAGGAGCTGACACCACCATCCAGAATCGGGAGGGGCGCTGCCCACCTAGGACAAGCTGGACCTCAGCTGGGGAGACAGACTATCTGTGGCACGGATGACAGCGCTGAGGGCCCCGTGCCAGCCTCCCACTGCCCAGAAGCCACAAGGAAACAGGCTGGGGGGGCTGGGAGGCGACTCTCCTCCCCCTCGGGCTGCTCCACTGCTGAGGGCCTTCGAAGGCACCACTCCTGCACCCCTGCTCAGGAAGACTGCCTTGCTGCTCTCAGGCCAGGGCTGGCCCTTCTTCCACGACCTCAGGGACATCACACACTGAGAGGCACTAAATGAAACGTCTGTCCTTTTGGGGAGGGGCCTCCAGGCCACAGCCAGGGTCTCCTTCCTCTCCTCTGTCGGCGTCAGACAGCTGCAGGCCAGGTGTGGGAACGAGGGAGGTGGGAAGCACAAGATCTAGGGAGCTTCTGACCTCCAAGGCAGGCCTCACACAGGCCCACTCACCACCTGCCTAACCCAGGCTGCACATGCCCAGCTGCTGTGACCTCTCCTGTCCTCGGCTTCTCAGCGCCCAGCACAAAGTCTGCCACACCCCTGGCCTGGCACAACAGGGAATCAATGTATAAACACATGTCTAACCAAAAGCTGCCATCCATCAAGCAGGCGACACTGGAACACTCCAAACCCAGTGCTGCTTCGGGGCCTCCTCTGCCAGGCCAGGCTGCAGAACACCGAGGCCATTAAAGTGAACATCTCAGGCCAGCCCTCCTGGTAAGAGGAGGAAAACCCTCCATTAGGGAGGGTACCAGGCAGCCAACATGGCTAGGATCCCCAGCAAGTCACCTTGTTGGCCTCTTGCTAAGATCACATAAATGATCGATCAATTAAGGAGCACATGCCTCAGCCTGGCATGGTAGCACATGCTGGAATCCCAGCACTCGGGAGGCTGAGGCCAGATGATTGCTGGGGCTCCATAGCATGATACTGTTACAAAAAATAGAGAAAAAAAGCACATGCTTAACAGAGAGCTGCACGGTCATGCCCTCTGGGAAGGTCAAGGCTCCCCAAGTCAGAATCCTACTAAGGAGACCCAGAGAGGACAGGGACAGGCATACAAAAAGCCAGAGGCCGGTAGCATGTGGAGGGCCAGGACAGGGTCAGCCACTGGGTGTCACACCCACCCAGGGAGACCCACAAAGGTAGCATGGATCACCAATGTGTCTAAGTCTCCGGCCGCCTTACTTCTGCACAGTCGCACATTCTACCCCAAGAACCTGTTCCTCCTACCCTCACCCATGCTGACCACCGGGCCCTGGCAGGGTCCTGGATGGCACCGCTCCTGGCCCAAAGCTGAGCAAAAAGAGGAGGAGGGAACGAGAGATGGCTTGGCATGCAGCAGGTGCTCCCGGAAATGGCCAGATGGAATACTGTGGGGCCAGAGTCGCTCCCAGAACCCCAAATGCTTCTCCTGTTCCTACCAGGCACCAGCCTTGAGCCAAGTTCTCCTCCCGTAAACAGAAGGGTCATCTCCTCCCGTACCCTCAGATCCTCTCACCGGGAAGGACACGGTGTGGAGCTGTCTGCTCAGGGAGCAGCCGGGGTGTGGGCTGGATCCCTGGGAAAGGGGGGCAGACAGCTCCCCTCCGGGTAGGAGACCGGATCCGGGGGGCCTGGGAGCAGGGCCTCTTTCCTGACGTCTGTTCCCCACCACTTGAGCAAGGCAACTGCTTCATCAACGCATGAGCTAATTAGTGCCGTCTCTGCCATCATGTGCCTGAAGAATCCTCACCCACAACAGGCAGGTCTAGGAGACAGAAGACCCTGCTGTGAGATTAGCACAAACATCAAATGCTGCCCCCTAAAGGAGAGATCTGAGGACAGACAGCACATCAGCCTTGGGGAGCTCCTCAGAACCCAGACCCCCACAGCAATGGAGCCAAGGCGCCTTCAAGACAGGGCTTGCAGCCTTCACGGCACCGTGAGGAGGATTTCAGTGGACGGCCAGGCTGGGCACCCAGACCTTGTCCTCCAGCACAGAGAAAACTCTCCTCTTTAAGCGGTGGCCAGCAAGAACGAGGAGCTTCCTGCCCCCATGTCAGAAGCCCACCTCCCCTCAATCCAAGCCCATGGGGACAGGTCGTCCAGAGTAAGAAAAAGTGGATTTCAAACACGGCATACAAACCCAGAGAAAAACCTGAGGACCCCTCATCAGCTGCCAAAATCACTTTCATAGGTAATGAACTCACATTTTCCCTGCAGCACAGCCCTGAAGGGCCCGGCGGGGTACAGCAGGGTGTGCTGAGCCAGCACCTGTAGACGGCGCAGCCTTGTGAGCTGGGCCTGCACCGTGCTGGCTCTTCTCTGCAAAGCAGCTTGAACAAGCAGTGCACTACCTCGGTCCGACACCGGCGCGCTGATCCCACAGAACACCCTTCTGTAATAGCCTGTAGACGCCCCTCTGCTGAGGGACCCAGGGACAAGCAGAGGGAGGGTAGAAGCCCTGGCCTGGGACTCCAGGTGGCCCTCAGTTCAGCCCTGGGGACAGCAGAGCTGCGACTGTCCTGTGCTAAGAGCAGACAGTACCCTGCTCCCACACACACCCTCTCGCAAGGCAGTGTAGCCTCAGGTTCCCGGGCTCCGGCTGTGCACACAGAGGGACAAGCCCAAAACATCCGGGTAAGGCTCTGGGTGGAAAAGGCCAGACTCTGTGAAGACCCTCCGGAAACCCTGTGAGAGGCCCTAGACTTGATGTCCACCTGGGAAGCAGCGGTCAGACTCATGGTAAGGCTCACAGATGCCAAAGCACCAGCCGATGTGCAGTCAAACGGCTGTAATTACAGAAGCCACGTGAAGAGGCCCGGGCACAGCTATGTCCGACGTGGCAGCCACGGGCACGTCCCAGCACTGCACTTGTGGGCTCTGGCCTCACGTGAGTGGGCCAGTCCTGGAGGCTGGAAGGCGGGTGTCCTGACTGGGGATTTCAGGGAGCTGGAAAGCCTGAGGCCTCGCCTGCATCTCAGTGACACCAGGGCATGGTGTACTCAAAGTCAACAGAAGGATATTAAGGACGTAGCTCGTCTCTGAGCCATAAATGAGAATAAACCTTGTTAAGGGCTAAGCTGGCTGGACTGAATAAATACCATTAGCATTTGGATTACTGGGATGTTCACAATCAGCAGGCAAGTCAGCTGTCTGTGCGCAGAGGGACAGCGGCAGCAGCTGCTCCGTGAATCTTGAGGGGTGACCGCAGAAATGGAAATGACTCCATCTGCAAAGGCTGAATTACTTTGGGTCAGGGTGACAGCAGTATGGGCTAAGTGTCAAGGGTCGGAGGTCATGTTCTAGCACACTGGAGTTGAGCAAGTGTGTGGGCGGAAGTGCTGACGGGAGCGCAGCCAGCTGGACCAGGGCGCGGGGCTGCTGCCCAGTATGGACCCGGGGCCACCCTTCTCCGTGCCTGGCACTCAGGGCTGGCTGAATAACTTTCAGGCGCCTTTTACAATAGGAAAAGTAAGATCCTTTGTGTCAAGATTCTTAGGAATTTAAGATGGCAAGTGCAGAGCACGATCATGGTTTATATCTTGTAACCCCCAAAACCTCATGCACTCAGCGCTGGGCTCTGGAGAGGCAACTGGCTCGTGGGGTGTAAACCCATCAGGGGATCCCTGTAGTTCACAGCCGAAGGTGACGTTGGGAGGTGAAGCCTGGTCAGAGGGGGCGGGTCTCAGAGCCTGGAAGGGTCGGCTGTCCTCCTCCTCGCTTGGTCTCCCTCCTGCTTCCTGCCCAGCTGTGGCCTTCTGCCATCCTCCAGGCCTTGAAGCCAGCCACCTACACACCACTACAAACTGTGAGCCCCAAGAAGCCTCTGCCCCTTTCACTTGCTGAGTATTTTCTCAGAGCAACGGGACAAGTGACTAGGATGTTAGACACATTTGGGCACCTTTTGAGCGCAGGATCTATGTCGCTGCCCATAGCACAGTGTGTGAAGCAGGGACTAAGGAGGAGAAGGCAGATCGCAGAGGCAGGAAATAAGGCTGAGTCGGACAGGCTGGTGATCACGAAGCGCAGCACTCAATGGCCAGACTGAGGGGTGAGCTGTCTCAGGAGGCCTCCCCATACTTCTAGGGGGACAAATATTTCTTCTCTTTATTCTCTTTTTTTTTTTTTAAAGGTTTTTTGAGACAGGGTCTCGCTTTGTGGTTCAGGCTGGCCCTGAGCTCAGCCTCCAACTCACATCTCAGCAATCCTCCTGCCTCTGCCTCCCCAGTGCTGGGATTACAGGCGTGAGCCACCACGCCCGGCACTGTGGTATGTGGTACTGGTTGCTGCTGGGGTGAGTCTCCACGCCCAGTACTGTATGTGGTTACCGGGGATCGAACCTGGGCCCTTGCGCTTGCAAGACAGGCGCCAGAACCACTGAGCTAACTCCCCGGCTCCATTTTCTTCACAGAAGAGAAAACCACCACAGTCTGAAATGCCCAGAGAAGATGCCATGCCCCGGGCAGGGCACATCTCCGGGGTGTCGGGTCAGCTCTGCGTGATTCTGCCTAGTGAGGTGTACACACTGCCTTCTTGCCCAGAAAGACTCCTCCTCTGGTGGCCACACCTTGTCTATACCCAACATGTGGCCTTGATCATCTACGACCACACATCTGTAGCATGCATAATCCTGAAGAATGTATAATATAAATATTTTGTAGGAAGGCACTTTGAGAACAGGGGTTCAAGAGGGACCCCTATTAGTCTGGCATTTAGGGATGAATGGGTAAAATAATTGGCCAAAATACAGACAATTACCAACTCAAATAAAAATGGAACAAGTCCACCCAAAAATAAATAGTGCATCTGCACCTAAGTCTCCTACATAGAAGTGAAGTCCCAAATGGATTAAAACACCTGAACCTCACATTACCTGAGCTCACTGGGCCACGGCCAAGTTTCATATAGACCTGGGGAAGACAGGGCTCCCACTTGGCCCTGGGGAAGGACAGCTCCCCACCAGGAGCAATTCAGTGAAGTAAAGATAGGGTGACCCCCACACACAACGCTGATCGCACTCAAGAGCCGTCTAGGGCTCTTGCTAGCAGCACCCCTCCACTGGGGAGGGGCTGGATGGAAAATGATCTTCCTAATGGACATCTGGCCACTTTCAAACATGGTCCTGCCTCACATTTATCTGGGGCATGCATTTTCTTCAGATCATTTCAGACTAGACACTTAAAAAAATATATACAAAAACAAAACATAATTTACAAGAATAATTCATGGTGTGGAGGGAATACCTGCCAAGATTCATCAATTGTTGCTGGGCGTGGTGGCTCACACTCGTCATCCCAGCACTCAAGAGGCAAGGCAGAGGCAGGAGAATTGCTGTGAGTTCGAGGCTGGCCTGAGCTACACAGTAAGTTTAGGGCTAGGCTGAACTACAAAGCGAAACCCTGTCTCAAAACAAGAGATTCATCAATTGTTTAATACTCTATCTTCTTTATCATTTTTTTCATGCTACATACTCCGCCCTCCCCCACCCGCCCCATGCTTGGGACTGAACTGTGTCCCATACATTCAAGGTAAATATCCTACCACTGATCTGCCCCCCAAACCTCTCTCTCCCTATATATTCTTACAGTCATTCTTGTCAAACACGAGAATAGGTTACAGACTTGATGCTCCTTTACCCCTTAATATATCGATGTGTGTTCCACAATACCAGATCAGGAAACTAATACCACAGTGATTGTCAGACATTCAGATTCTGCCAAATATCCCAATAATACCTTCCTTAAAACAGTAATTTTGGTCCCAAGACCTGTCCAGGCCCACATGCTGCAGGTAGTCACCTTTAATCTGGAATTCCTCCTTCCTTATTCTTTGTCTTATTTAACATCCACATCCTAGAAGAGTCAAGGCCATTTGTAGAATGTCCCTCAGTTTGGAGCTGTCTGATGTGTTTTCACGTTAAGACTGAGGTTATGTGATTTGGCAGGAACACCACAAAAACAATGTTGTATCCTTCTCGGTACATCAGAATGTCAGTCAGTCTCACAACTGGCCATGTTCGCTTTGATTACTTGGTTATGTGGGTATCTGCCAGATCTCTGCACTCCAAAGATACTATTTATCCCTCTGAAATGAATAAATATTTTACAGGGAGGCACTCTGAGATAGGAAGGCAGCCTGCTCCTCATCAAACTTTCACCCACCAGTTTTGGCATTCACTGACAAGTCTTGCTTAATTATTATTATGCTGTTTGTCAAATGATGATATTCAAACTCCACTACTGTTTCTATCATTATTTGTTGGCACTCTACTTGCAATAACAGATCTCCTTCTCCTCATTCATGGATTCTTATTTAATCTAGGGCAGCCATGCCGAACGTATGCCGAACGAATGGGCTGTTGCGTCCCTCAAACACTAAAAGACTCGCCATCACGGATTTGGGGGATATAATCCTCCTTTGCTGTTTTGAGATGCTCGAATTATCCTTATCATCAGTGCCTTTTCTTACATGATCTCCTCATTCTTTGAGACTACTTTTTCACTTTCTGGCACAAGATATAAGTTACTACATTCGTCCTGTGCCAGCCACAGACTCAGCCATTTCTCCCAGGTATTTATCTTTTCCTCTGCAGTACTGAGGATTAGTCCCAGGACCTTGCATATTCCAGGCAAGAGTTCTGTCACTGGGCCATACCCACTAGACCGCGTACTCGGAGACAGTCTGGCCTTGAACTTGTCATCCTTCTGCCTAAATCTCTCAAGTAGCTTAGGTCACAGGCATGTACCACTCACTGTTCCTGGCTTAAGGAGGACTTTCTCAAAGTCCTATCCTGCATATACTTACTTAATCACAGTCTCAGAAGATATAGCTCTCAAACTTGCTTCTTCATAAGTGCCCCGCATGGCTGTGCTCTGGGAAGCAGGATGTGCAAAGTCGACCCAAAGCTTAAGCTCCGATCCAGTACAGCATCTGTGCTAACTGCTGCCCAGTACCTGGAGACTTAGCACAAGTTAAGACAGCCTTGGGCCAGTATTACACTCTTCCAAATTTGGAGAATCGGCTGAGGCTGATCTGAAATCTGCTTTCAGGAAGCTTAAGCTTTCAAGTCTGCCTGTCAAAGTGGAGGGCTGCCACCACAGGTCAGCACTTCTGAAGCTGAGGAAGCCACAGAAGGCTTCTTCTCCCAACCTGGCCTCGCAGGGTCCTGTACTCATTTTCAGTCTGCAACCCTAACCTTCTAGACAATGCTCTGTAGGATGCTCCACGTCCTAATGAACTTTTGCCCATACCACTTGCTGAGCCCAAAGTAGCACCTCTTCAGAGTCCAGTGGGCTCAATAGCCTCTAGCCCAGAGCGATCCTTCCCCTAACACTTGAGGCCACCTGTGGGTATTCGGCAAGCACTTCACAGAACCAACTTTGGGCCTGCCTCAGCCACATCCCTGGAGCCTGTTCATGTGACCTTCTGAGGAGCCTGGGGTTACTTACCATGGCCCCAAACCTAAATGTAAGGCATCATATTTACACTTATTAAAGAATAAATATGACGGGTCAGCAAGCAAAAATAAAATCACAAAAAATGTGGGTGGTATGAGGCTATAAATTTACTTTTGATAGTGTTTTCTTTAAAAAAACAATGGATATGGATTACTAATCTGTTATAATTCTAATTATAAAATTAAAAATTTGATGACAAAAGTTTTTTTAAGACAGGGGTCTCTGTGTAGTTCAGTCTGGCCTTGAATTCACTATGGAGCCCAGGTTGGCTCTGAACTCATAGTGGTCCTCCTTGAACTCACGGTGATCCACCTGCCACAGCCTTGCCTATACTAGGATTACAGGTGTGCACCCCCATACAGAGCTTAATAACAGAACTTAAAACACCACTTTACTACCTGGGCCCTTCAGCCTAGCCTGTCACTCAATACTCCTTGGAACTCCTCATCCTGACATGTCTCAACATGTTAGTTAACATTTCCCGTCATGCCATATATTTGGTGCCACATCTTAAGAACCAAAACACAAGGAGGACAGGACAGGATCTGACACCCTCAGCACATCATCACTGTGAAGGTCCTGCGGACCCTGAGCCAGTTATAAACAAGCACTCAGGACTCTCCACATCTGCACCCCTCTTTTTCTGCCTGTCTTACTAGATTCTCATGAGAGCCTGGGGAATGTTTTCCTGGAATTCGGACTTGGTGTCTCTATCACTGGCCTAATCTCCTATCCCGGAAAATCTTCCTGAAAAGGGAAAGCAGAAGAGAGAGGAAACAGGAGAGAGTCTCCTGCAGCAGGATCATGTCTCTTGACCCGGGTGGTAGTTAAGCGGGTGTGCTCATGTTGGTAGTTTGCTAGGTGGAATGTGTTAAGGCTGACATGTTTTTCTGCATAAGGAAGACAGGGAGGGAGCAAGAGACAGACTGAAGCATTAAGCTAGTCGGCAAGACGGGTTTTTTACAGAGCCCACATTAGCTCCAAGTAATCACTTTTTCTCTTTAGAAATATTCATAAATCAAACCTAAAGAAGTTTGTTCTGTTACTTCAAAAACAAGTACAGCCATACTGTCTTCCTGCCCTCTTTTAATCCCCACAGTGCCGTGAAGATTCACACACACAGGTCTCGAGATGGTGCTTGTGAGTTTTCACTTGGGATCTGACTTTCAACCCCAATCTGGAGAAGCCAGCGGCTCGGTTCGCTCCTTTCTCACACTCCTGGTCTCAGGCTCCTCTTGAATATGTTTCTTTTCCTCTTCCCACTAGGCTGTCTACTCTCCTTGAGACAGAAGGTGGAGACCAGCAGAACAAGAAAGGACAGAGATGCCGTCTGATGCCTGTTGCACTGCAGATCTGACAGAGCAGGGGGCCCGACACCTTCTGAGCCCTTCCTCTTGGCATTTCAGCTGCTCGGCTCCACTTGCTGTCCTGCGTCATCTTCCCAGGCTCGCCCGCCCGGTGTTCTTGACAGCGGTCTCAGAGCTTTGGGCCTGTCCGTGACTACAGGCCTCTTTTCTCTCTGAAACACTTCTTGGCTCTAACCGTTCACCATCGAGCCTGTGGGTCACTTTAGGTGCTGCCTTTTGTGCTCCTGCAGGAATCACTCGTGACTCTATGAAGCACATCTCATTCTTCCGGCTATGGGTCATGCTTCCTTTAAAGCTCTTGTTCAGACAACATCATATCTACTTTTTCAAGACCTTCTATAATCTGTTTTCCCCAAAACTCAGAGCCAGAGACCTTTGCATTCCCCTTGGCTTCTCTCAAAATGATCATTCTCTACTAATGTTCCCTAAACAAATCCTTCTGATAGCTCAGAATATGATTTCAAAGAGGCTCTTTTTCTTATTTCTTCCTTAATCTTCTTAGAGATAAAACTATTAGAAAAGTGAGCTAAAAATTCAAGTAAGTCAAGAACTTATCAGCACCTCGTTTTTGTTTTGTGGTCCTGGGGATTAAATTCAGGGTCTTAGGCAGATGGTCCACCACTGAGTTGCGTCCCTGTCCTGATTTCATTTTTTGAGACAGGATGTGGCTGAGTTGTCCACAGTAGCCCAGAACTGGCAATCCTCCTGTTGCCAGCTCCCAGGCAGCTGGGATAATAGGGGTATGCCACCATGCCAAGCTGAGACCTTGCATTTTGCAGAAGCAGAGTCCCAATGCTCATACTGCCACACCATTTTGCTTCTGTACCAATTTTATAATCTCAGGGCAGAAAGCTTCTTCTACAGAGAGGGCAGAAACTGACAATGATCCCAGCTGAAGACTGGCTGGGTTGGTGGGTCTTGTGATGAGTGAAAAACCAATAATCTGGAAGTTTTAAAAAATCTTCATCAGAAAGTCTAAATTCAGGAAGCAAAGCAGTGAGCTGGTATTGCTCTGGAGTCAGATATACACGGGTTCCAGTCCTAAGTCCAGGGGTTTCAAGCTGTGTGATCGAGATAAATTACTAATCCGCTTTGTATCTCACTTTATCCGTTATCTTAGTATCGAGAATTAAACCCAAGGTTTTGGCACTGAGCTATATCCCCCATCCCCTTTTTAAATTTTGAGACAGGAGCTAACTAAGTCACTAAGTTGCCCCAGCCTCGGCTTAAACTTGCTATTTTCCTGCCTCAGCCTCCTAGAATGCTGAGATTATAGCCACCATGCCTGGCTCAGTTTATGCATACCATTTATTTCATGGGATTTTTTTTTTTTTAAGGTTTTTTTTGAGACAGGTTCTCGCTTTGTAGTTCAGGCTGGCCCCAAGCTCAGCCTCCAACTCACATCACAGCAATCCTCCTGCCTCTGCCTCCCGAGTGCTTGGATGACAGGTGTGAGGCACCACACCCACGCCCGGCACCGTGGTATGTGGTACTGGTTGCAGCTGGGTGTGAGTCTCCACGCCCAGTATTGTATGTAGTTACTGGGGATCGAACCCGGGTCCTTGTGCTTGCAAGACAGCCGCCAGAACCACTGAGCTAAATCCCTAGCCCCTATTTCAAGGGATTTTTGTAGGAGATGAATGAGATAACAAAGTGCCTGAGCATGGGGATAATCATTGTCCTATCATAACATACTGTGCTACTTACCATACCAGCTCCTCTGGCTGGATAGACAGTGGCAGCACAGAAGGGATTCATGGGAGATAAATGTGATTAACAAGCTAACAGGAGAGACTGGGAGGGAAGATCAAAGAAGCTAATTAGAACAGGCTAAAGGGAGACCACAGGGTAGGGAACGCGGAAGAGACAGGACTAAAGAGAATTACCTGTGGCCTATAATTATTCAAAGAATGTCTCTGCATAATTGTCTCAAGCAGTCTGAGGCAGGTAAGGTAGGAGTAGCAAGGTTAAGCAGAAGGAATTTAGGCTAAAGCACACGCAGATTAGAGAGCACACACAGAGGGTGATGTGAGGTCACCTACACCAGTGGGGGGTAAATCTGTCCCTACAGGTACTGGTGGTGGAGCGATGGCAGAGCAGGCCAGATCTGCGGGGCAAAGGGGGCTAAAGGGAAAACCACCCAGCCAATTCTGGCACCAAGCTCCAGGCAACACAGCTTACTGCACCGCCCCCCCCCCCAAGTTTGGCTCAGCAGGGAGACTCCCCGCTCGCCTAGACCCTGCTCTCCAGTCTGAGGTATGCTGGGGAAGCCAGATGCCCTCCCCCACCTCTGCACCCCCTTCCCCTCTGTGTGCTAATAAACTCGATAAATGTGTATATCTCACTGTGAGCAACCATCTCCTCAATCAGTGAATGAAATCAAGCAGGGCCTATTTTGCTTTTGCTACACAACTGTGGAAATGTTTATGAATGAGCCATCTCTTAATAGCAAAAGAAAAAGCAATGATCGTGGGATGGTCTATAGCTGAAAATGACAACACTGAAATGCTTCGTTTACAGGATTTGGAAGCCATATAGACTACAAATTTTTCTTCTGTGCTACATACATAACAAATCCCCAAAATATCCTTTGTTTGCTGAGGTTTTTGCTCAGACATTTAAGGTTTCTGACAGTTTAAATATGGTGAACAATATGGTGAACCATCCAAATATTTTGCATCATTGGTATTTGGAAAAAATCTTTATGAACAATTAGTTCTAGTTCTAAGGCAAATGCAGCCCCCAGGCTCCCACTTTCCACTGGGCTGATCGATGTGGCCTCACTGGCCAGCTTCCTGGTCCCAGCCACCCGTCTCGTGTAATACAGGAGGAAACACACCATGGACCTGAAGGCTGCCCAGCCTGGCTCAGAGTTCACCAGCCTTCGCTCCAAATTAAGAAGGACAGAGCTGAGGCAGGAGGAGTTCTTAGCCTGGGCCACTCAGTGATACTTCATCAAAATGAAAAATTAAAAGGCCTGGGGATGTAGTGCAAAGGTACTGGGGTTTACTCTTTAGGTCCTGCCCCTCACCTGGAAAAAGAAGGATGTAGAGCTTTGCCACCCCAGTTACCACTAAACCTAGAAGCTCGGCCATGCCAAGCAAGTGCTCTGGCATTCAGCTGTATCCTGAGCCCTACAGCTTCCTCCACAGCAGGAACAAAGCTAGGAGACCTGACCTTGGCCCAAGGCTCTTGGCTGGATGCTACAGTGGGAGCCAAAAGGAATTTAAAGACTTTCCAGCCTTAAATTCTTTGTCTCAGTCACAGCTGTGGAGACTGGGCGGTTCTGGGTGCGGATGTGTTATCTGTCCAGTTAGCGGGAGGACAGGGCGGCCTGGCCTGGCAGGCACAGGGTCTTCAGCTAAGCATTTGTGGTCAGAGCAAAGAATAAACACAATTCTTGCTTCCATTGGACAAAAGGAACCATCAACAGAGACACGCAGAGAGGGCGGTCACTGTGCAGGAGGGTGCCCTGGACAGGGGAAGGCTTGGTCAGGGAGGCTTCACAGAAGAATGCCCTCAGCAAAGTCCAGAACACTAACACAGGAAGTAAAGGCTAAAACTTCACATGTATTACCCAGTTCCAGCTGGATGAAAAGTCCTGCTTTTTTCAAAGAAAATGTTAAGAATCACCTTCCACAGATTCTTTTAACTCTGTTTCTGATAAATAATTAAAAGGCTGTCTGCTGGAATCATTCTAATGTCAAAGAAAAAGTTACACTCATAAAACAGTTAATGTCAAAATGTAAATGGTTTGTTTAAGATTCAGCAATTGTTGCTGAATCAAACACAAAATCTCTCTGGCTTGAATAGCAAGGGAGACAAAAGCCCTGACAGTTTAGTACTCGTCACAGGCAGACTGCTGTATTTCAGACTGCAACTTAAAGGAAAAAATATTAAACTAGTTCAAGTGTGAACTGGCATATGCACAACAGTTTTCAGCTGCCTCCGAATGGGGTAAGGACACAGCCTGACTGTGACTGGAGCGGCCAAGGTGGGTCTGGGAAGGATCCCGAGCATGGATCCAGCTCCAGGATACAGGGACAGGGCCTGACAGGACACTGAAGCCAAGCAAAACTCCAGCAAGAAGACTCCAGGAAGTTGGTGAGGCCACCACGGGTTGAGAGCAGTGGACATGGAGAAAACACTTAGTAGTGGGCCAGGGAGTTAGCTCAGTGGTTCCAGTGTCTGCCTGGCAAGCGCAAGGTTCCTGGTTCGATCCCCAGTAACCACATACCAAAACGCTAGGCATGGTGACTCACATCTGCAAACCCAGCACTGACAGCCACATACCACAATGCTGGGCGTGGTGGCTCAAACCTGTAATCCCAGCACGCAGGAGGCAGAGGCAGGAGGACTGCTGTGAGTTAAAGGCTGAGCTCAGGGCCAACATGAACTATAAAGTGAGACTATGTCTCAAAAAAAATAATAATCAGGAAAACAGTCAAGGATTTAGCTCAGTGTTTCTTATGTCTGCCTGGAAAGTGCAGGGTCCTAAGATCAATCCCCAGTAACCACATATCAGAATGCTGGGCGTGGTGGCTCACGCCTGTAATCCCAGCACTAGGGCGGCAGAGTCAGGAGGATCGCTGTGTGCTTGAGGCTGGCCTGGGCTACACAGTGAGTTCAGGGCCAGCATGGACTACACAACAAGACCCTGACTCAAAATAACAAAGAAAATACTTAGTAGTAAATATTAATGCTTACTGGTAAGGCATCTAGTTAATGGAAGGGTCTGTGATGAACTGGGGGATCAGCCATATTGATAAAAATTAAAATAAGAACAGATGGTAAAATAGGACTTTGCACAAGGAATGAACTTCCTTGGGAACATGGGATGCAGCCATCCTTACTAAATCCTGGGTTCTGAGGGACTTAAAATGCAAAATAACCAGTTTTTCTCTAAAATCCCAGTTTCCTTTAAACCTCACACACAGAAGAACCAGGTTAGAGAGCCTGTGTTCCAGTTGGTCGCTGTAAGCCCACAGAGCCGCCGGTAATAGGTGGTCACTGAACAGTGGAGCAGCTTCTGTGCCCCGCGGGTCTCTAGGCAGCTCCTGGTGGAGAGGCCGTGCCCACCCACTCCGGACCTTCCTGGAGAGCCAGGCGCTATTCTTACCGCAGTACAGCTCTCCTGACCATCTCCCTTGCTTTAAGACTTCAGCCTTACTCGATGTTGTGAGGCCACGAACTTGTGCATCTGACATATAACAGGTTGGGGGTTATTTTTCCTTATCAGACAAAGCCAGCTCCGGTGAGCTCCCGCCTACAGAAAGGCTGGCGGAGGGGCTGGCTCTGCACGGGTGGGGGAGCACTGACTCTCACCCTTGCTCCTCACACATGGCAGGCAGGAGCCTGAACCACTGAGCTGACTCCTCAGCCCACTTGCTCCTCTTTCTGGGCTTGTCAGACACTTGCTTGTTTGACAGTGGGACTCACATCCTGAGAATTTAACTGTAAGCCTAGGGGACTCCCCACCCCCACTGCCCTCGTCGGGTCCTTTGTGGTTGGTTTGTGGGGAGCTGAGTAAGAACTTTTGTCTACATCTTCTGCACAGTGGGCTATAAAAGTGGTTGAAGTTTTAACGTCTGAGATTTCTTTCTTTGAGTCTCAAAGACAATTCAGTCTTTCAGGGTACCCTATTAACATGCCACTGCCCCTAGTTTGGGAGGACCAGTCATGCGTAAATAGGATGACCACATAATTTATTGTCTGCACACGGACAATAAAAGAGGGCATGATTAATTACCACATGGGGACAAAAGGCATAAACAGAACATATGGTCACTCTCTGTAGAGGCTTTGTATTAGGTTCTAAGGAAGATACAAAAGAGAATGAACCACTTTTGTGGTCCTGGAACCTGGGCCTTGAGTTGTGGGGCAAGGGATCTTGGGAATAGGCGCTGGCTAGGCACCCACAAAGAGGAATTTGGCCCCCAACAGAAGCATCAGCATAAAGGTCATGGGCATCAGTGCCAGAAACAGATCCGAGTCTGAATCTTGGATTTTCTTTTTGTGCTGGTTTTTGTTTTTCCTTAGAATTGCCATGTAATTCTGGGTGGCCTTGAACTCATGGCATTCCTCTTGCCTCAGCCTCTGAGGATTACAGGTGTGCATCACCATACCTGGCTTGGATTTCCCTTCTCCGTCTGGATCATTAACCCATCTCTGAGAACACCACCCTTACTCAGGATGGCCCCCGGGCCTTCACACTGAGCTATAGCCTCAGCCCTTTTCCTTTCTCCATCCCCTCCACCCCTGGGCCTTGTTAAATCACTAAATTGCCTAGGTTAGACTCTAATTTGCAAACCTCCTTCCTCATTCTTCCACAGTGCTGGGATTATAGGTGTGTACCACCCCACACCCACATGCCCAGACTTCCTTTCCTGTAAAATAAGGGTTATTTCTTAATATCATTGTGAGGATTAAAAGACTGAGGATTTAGCTCATTGGCAGCAAGGCTGCCTTAGCAGCGCAAGATCCTGAGTTCGACCCCTAGTACTGGGGGTGAGTAGTGGGGTACAGACCTTCACTGTGAGAATTAAATGAGCTATCAAAGAAAACAATCCTGCAGTTTCTAATATACTCAATATTATTATTAGCATTGTCAGAATTAGCTGTCTACTTAAAACCCCTGATGCTTTTGCCACTGCCTCAAGTTAGAGGGTCAAAGAAAGGCAAGAAGAGAAAAACATCAGAAGGAAAACTTCCAGCCAGCCTTCCGGGGGCCACTCTGGGGTCAGTCAGAAGGGCCTGAACGGCAGCAGCTCCCGAGGAGTGGACCCGATGACCGCTCCTCAGCATTGCCTTGCTCGGCTGGCCTCCTCTCCTGCCTTACGCTGCATGCACTGACCCGGCCTGTCCACTTCCTGCCGGTCCCCTTAGTGCTGCCTGGTATCAGTGCTCCCCCCTCTGTATCTTCCTGGGCCCCGAGGGTCAGGATCACAAAGGAAGGGCGGCCCTTCACAGCCATGCGGAGGTGGCTTCCGGTGCTTCTCCGACATCAGCTGCAGAGTACTACGAGAGCTCAGTGAAGCACATACTGCTGCTCCCACGTTCTCGGTGAGAGCTGAAATGCCCCCAGTCTCAGGCGGTCAGCGGTGGCCTTCTGAAGGTCACTGGATCATGGGGTGCTGCCCCAAAGTGGATTAACCCCCTGAGGAGCTCAGCTGACTGTGCTGCTAAGAGATGAGGCCAGTGGGAAAAGGCAGGCCCCTGGATGCCCCCTGGGTGTCTTCTTGCCCCTTGTCCTCCCTTCTCTGTCTGTCAGGATGAACAGCTTTCCTCTGCCATGCTCCTCTGCTATGCTATTTCTACAATAGAGCCACTCACCATGGACTGAATCCTCGGAAAATCATGAACCAAAATAATCCTGCCTTCCTTCAAGTTGTGGGGGGTGTGCACTTTGTCCTAGAGATGGGTAAGCAACAGTATACCTGGTTTTAATAATCTGCAAACTGAGTCACAGAGAGCTAAGTCATTTTTTTGCCAAGGTCACAGAGTCGGTCAGTGGGAGAATCATAAAACCTCTAGAATGGAAGCGAAGAGAACAAGATTGGAAATACACAACAAGCTGCTAGCAGGAGCCAGGAAGCTGACTTCGCTTGTCCTGTCTGTCTTGAAGCCAAGCTCCTTCACCAAAGGTGCTGCTGAGACAGGGCAAATGAAATCACTGCAAGTGTTTAACATTATGATGCTACTGCCAACATCCTCCACCCTTTAGTTTTGGAGCAGGCCCCAGAATGGAAAAGGAAAAACCAGTTTGTTGGTGAAAGAAGAATAGTGCTAACAGCAGTGGGTTTTTTTGTTTTGTTCTGTTTTCCTGAGACAAGGTCTTGCTCTGTAGTTAAGGCTGGCCTGTGTACCCCAGGCTGGATGTGAACTCACAGAGATCCTCTTGCCTCAGCCTCCTGAATGCTGGGATTAACAGGCATTCACCGCCCTCAGGCAGCAAGGGTTTTCAGCATCAGCTGTCTGGTCACCAGTAGCCGCAATGGTCTGGGAACTCGCTAGAAATGCAAATTCTCAGGCCCCAGCTTAGGCTGACTGGATCAAAAGTTGTAGGGCGGGGCCCAGCCATCTGTACTGTAACAATTATTCCAGGTACTACTGTGTTTGTGTCACAGATGCTCTGACAGTACCTGTGAACACATAACAAGCTATCTCTCCCGCCCTGGGCAGAGAAGACCACTTCAGGGGCCTAAGGCAGAGCCCAGCTTTTGCAAGACCAGGCCTTAAGAGCCACTGCCAAGAAGATAAAAAGCTCCCAATAAAACCCAGATCTACATGGCCATACTGATCAAAATATAATAAAGAAGAAAGTCAGAAATCTGACAAAAGGAAAAAGCAGTTTCGGTGGGGGACAAAATACAACAATCTTCTGCGAGAGATGAGAAGCATAAAAGGGATGTTAGATGTTCAAAGAACCAAATGTCGAAATGACAAAAAAAATACAAGAATAAAGACAAAGTGTGGACATCAATGTCACACAGGCCTCAGTCTAATGACGGCACTAGCAGGGAAGAGAACCCCCCCCCCCACTAGAGCCCATCCTCCCCACCCCCAACATGGCAGCCTATGACAGCCTGTATAAATAAACTCGAGGGAAAAAAATACCAGCAATTAGTCACTGAATCTTCCTTGTTGGAATGAAGAGAAACTTGTGGCAAGTCACCAGAGGCTGTAGTGGGAAAAGCTCAGTGAGGGAGGCCATGTGGACAGGGCCGGCGTGTGGTCAGAGAGGACAACGTCCTGTGGGCCGCTCCCGCAGTCTTTGATGCCTGCCAAGTCCTAACCTGGAGGGGAAGATGCAGAGCCTCGTCACTGGGCTATAATGAGCTCCCTCCCTCCAGGGCGGGCTCACATCCAAGCTGAAAGCCTTTCATGTGGGCTCGGCTGGGGGGATGACGGGATGGAGCAGCTGAGGATGACATGCAGAACACACAGACTTCTGCCACAGAAAGCCCATGTCACACCTGGACCTTTCCAAGCCGCCGAGGCAGGAACTTCGGAAGTCCTTAACCTTAGCCGCCTTGGGGCTTCAGTTCAGGAAGTCTGCTGAAAATGGCCCCGTCAGAACGCCCGACAGCACAAGTGGGGGCCCTGGGACCTCTCACTCCACTTGCTACGGGGCTGCTCCCTACCACTCACCAATCTGGACCTGGGCCTAGGGCGAGGATAACACAGACACCACCCCTGCCTGCCCTCTGGAGATTCCAAACCAAGGCCCAGCAGCACTGGACCCCCTCGGTCTTCTGCATGACCAGAGCAGCGATAAGGAACTTTTGAAGACCAAGTACCCAAACTGCAACCCGAAACCCACTTATCTGTCACAAAATACAACATGTCGATTAAACCAGAATGCTTGGCTGCTAGGGTAATGCTGAGGCGACCTGGTTTGCACCCACAGACAGGGCTCTTGGTGCCTCCTCTGGCACATGTGTCATAGATTTGCCACCACTGTGACCTATAGGGACCTTTCTTCCTCTGGAGCTCAATGAAAGTTCGCACACAGACTACATCTTACAGCTCCAATTAGAGGAAGGACATACCAACAGGTGAAGCAGACGTGACTCAGCATCCTGTCAATCGTGCCCTGGAGTCCTCCCCCAAGGGAGGCGCCTTGGAGCAGCCAAGACATTCAGACCCACACCGGACACCCTCAGCGCCTGGGCCAATCCCTTTCACTGAGCATTAGCCCACTCGCTGTGAGCATCACTTTAATAACCTTGGCCAGGCTTTCTTTGCCTCTGTGTGCCATATCCAATTCTTTGTTCACTGCACACAAGGATGGGGGAACGCATCCTCTGACCCCATAACCCATGGTAACATCTGGACCAAATGCGAGGGGAGGAGGCCTCCTTCCCCAGGGACTCTTCACTCCGCTGAGCTGCACGCTCCGGTTTCTGTCTGCAGGCCCTGTCCCACTGCCACAGTCCCAGCCCGTGTCCTCAGCTGGCCAGCTCCTAAGCCCAGGCTCAGCCCAATACCATCTCCTCGGACACTCTCACAGGGCTCCTGTCACATCTCATTCTTTCATGCACATATCAGACTGATCAAAGTCTGCTCCCCTGCCAGGCCAGGACCTCTGTGGAGGCAAGGACTGTGCCTTGTCACCTATTCATCTGCAACCTCACTCGAGGTAGTCTAGCCCAACGCATGGCACACACTTAACATGAGCTCCCTAGAAAAGTGAGGCCAGCAATCTGCTTCCTGCTGGGACAGATGCCAGATGTACTGAGCTCTGTGACTCTACCCAGGGACGGACTGCCCACTTCCCGCTTCTCCTCCCTTCCATATGCACTCGAAGGGAACACCAAGGGCAGACTCCAGCCAGTGTCCTGAATTTCACCTTCTCTTCCCCTTTCCCTGATTCCGTCTGACCGACTCCCAGTGTGCCCTCATGGCCACATACCCACTGCCTGCTTGAGCAAAGGGACACAGCGGAGCAGTTCAGCTATACGCACCCACGAAGAAAAGCAATGTAAACACTTAAGAGATTAAACCCGAATTATATTAACAGAATTTTAGGCAGCAACAGAAAGACAAAAAAAAAGATCGGAAGGCAGCAGCTTATATACAGCGCCTGAAATCACCTCCACTCTCGTCATGTGTAGAACCAGTCCCAACCCACCCCAGGGAAGCCGTGATGGCGCACATCCTAGTGGTCCGTCTCCCTGCAGCTTGACCTCACTTGGCTGCCGTCCTTGACAGTCACTCTCTGGCTGAAGACTAGAACCCTATGCTAGAACTCTGCTTTCTTTTCGGTCGCTCTAATACCAATCCAGCTTCCCAGACCTCTGTTAGATCCAGTCTGGCAACACGACCTGGGAGATGGCTCTCTGGCCACTCTCCTCTTCTTCCAGTATTCTACGCTCAACCAGCCACTGATTCACAAACATCAGTTAGCTCTGCCTGTGGCCTGGTGGGCTGGCTGGTGCTGGGGATCCGCTGAGGGGGTGGCACAGAGCCACACGGAGGAGCAAGAACACTGGAGGGGGTAAGGTCAAGTTGACAAATATCATACAACCAGAAAGAATTGCATGAACTGCAGTGGCATAATGTAGCATAACAGATGGATAATTAGATTTATTCTAAGAGCTGTAAAAGTAAGTAATTAAATAAAAATATGGAACAATGAATCTGCCACAGAGAGACACCTAACAGCCTCATGAGGGCCCTGCAGCTGGCACAAACAGTCTGTGAGAGAAGCAGTGGGCAAGAACCTCTAACACTGTCCTGATGTTTGCAGCACAATAAATCCAGTGCCAGCTCAAGTTGGGCACAGAAGATGCTCTGGCCTCAGAGGGAGACAATCAGACCTGCAGCTACAATAGTACTGTGCCATGGGAATACAGTCTCCTGTCTCCATCTGGAAGATGGCAGCCTGGGGTGGTCCAAACAACGCCCCATCACTGATGTGGCTGGCAAGGCCCCTGCAAAGTAAGACTGACAGGCTGCATTCTTCTCTGCACAAGCAGAAGCAGAGCGGAAAGGAGGCAAAAATGCACGCACAGGTAACAGGATCCACCGTCACCAATAGAGGCAGGTGGAGAAGCTCACGCCTCTGCTCCCAGGGGTGGGTGGTAAATGATGAAAGTGGAGTTACGAGAACGCAGAGCAAACATCATGTGTTCAAAGCACAGCGTTAGGCACAGAATGGCACCACAGAAGCGTGTTCCCCTGACAGGACATTGACTATTGGAAAGCAAACAAATCCTCTAGAAATTGTGCTGCTTTTAGGTAAGAGTCTGTTGTTAAGTGACCTAACTGAATTCCAACTCATCTAAGGAAAATGGAGTCTGTAGGCTCCCATCCTGAAGAACAACGGAGGTGAAAGCACAGGCTCTGTTTTTAGGTTTGGCTTCCGTCTCTGGACAAGGCTGCTTCTCCAGGCAGGGGTGAGTCTGACGGCACTTGGCAACTGCTGACCACAACCATCTCTCCAGAAAGAGCTCCTCCCTCCTAAATGGTACAGAATTCCAAGGAAGGACTTTGGACCAATCACACACAGCTGGAAGGACTCTCAGTAACTAGTCTAGGTCATAAGAGTGATCCTAATTCGCAAGATAACAGGGGGAGCACAGAGATCAACAGCCTCACCTGATCATACAGTTCTGGTCAAGATGTTACCCAAAGGAAGCACTGCTTTCCAAAGGAGGAGCATAAAGCAGTGTTCACCGAGACCCAGTACAACATAAATGAACACAAACAACTTAAGCAGAGCCCATCTCGTTGTTTTACCACTTGAAGCCAAAACACTAGATAATTGGTTACTGGGTCAGTACTGGGAGTGAGGGCAGATCTGCGACACTCTGGCTGGGGCTGTGGTTGGAGAAATCCAGTGTGGCTTAGGATAGTGGCGCACATTTGTAATCTCAGGATTCAGAAGGCTGAAATAGGAGGACTGCTGTAAGTTCAAGACCAGCCTGAACTACACAGCGAGACCTGTCTCAAGAAAATCCAAAAACAAAAACAGAACAAAAAGGGCCGGGGGGTTAGCTCAGTGGTTCCGGCGCCTGTCTTGCAAGCGCAAGGGCCCGAGTTCGATTCCCCGGTAACCACATACAACACTGGGTGTGGAGACTCACCCCAGCAGCAACCAGTACCACATACCACAGTGCCGGGCGTGGTGGCTCACGCCTGTAATCCCAGCACTCGGGAGGCAGAGGCAGGAGGATTGCTGTGATGTGAGTTTGAGGCTGAGCTCAGGGCCAGCCTGAACCACAAAGTGAGACCCTGTCTCAAAAATCTAAAAAAAAAAAAAAAAAAACAGAACAAAAAGAAACCCTGTTTGCTCCTACCAGCTAGAAACACTCCAAAGGCCCTGCTCTTTGCTTGCTGCTTTCATCACAGCTGATCCTGGCAGACCTGTTCCCAAAGCCCAAGCACAAGACTTGTGGCAACAGCTTCACTGAGGGAACTCATCCAGCATTAAGGCATACAGAGGGACCCCAGGCAGCCAAGTTGAAGGGCTTCGATGCTCACAAACTTGAATCTCCTCCTTGGAGTACACACCAAGGGAATCAGTTTCCTCCCACCTGCAAACTTCAGCACCTTTGATGGGGACCAAGATGGAGATGAGTTGCTCCCATTCACACCAACGGATCCACAGGGAAGCCTTGCTTCCTAGGAAGGGTAGCTGCATACTTTGCTGTAGAAGTAGGAAACTCACTACATGCCCACTGCCATTTTGCCCAGCACTTCATGCAGAGCTCATAGAGAGGATCTCCCTCGATCCAGGACCCACTGCACACTCCTGTAACTCTCCCAGCCGGCGCCAGCCAAAACTACAGTTATCTACTGACCAAAGCAGCTCCCTTCTTCGGAGCCTCCAGGAAGTCGAGTCTCCTCCAGGCCGTGCACACACTGGCCTCCTCTAAGAGCCCAGGAGGAGCTCTGTCAGGGTCCCCAGGAGACAAGACGTGCCCAGGAGGCCTCTTAGTTCTAAGGGCAGCTGAAGCCAGTGGACAATGGAGGCTCCTTGGGGGTCAGACCTAGCAGGGTGGACCTGCATGAGGCTTCAGCTCCCAAGCTCTGCACAGTCCTAAATTCCTAGAATCCCTCCACTTCACCATGGACCTGAGGCTTGCCCGTATTCAGTGAAGCCACCCAAAACCTGGTTACCAAGTTCTTCTGCCATCATTCTCTGCCCATTGAGAGTTTCCTAGAAATTCAAGAAAATGGACCTCAGTTCTCACATGGACAATGAAATTCTCTGGTTATGCTTGGAGCCATACTGGAAGATCTGGTTCAATGCAGCCGTGCTGTGCACAGATGGAAGAACTCCGAGCCAGGCTGGAGAGCAGCTTGCCCAGGGACGGCCCTCTGGCCTGCAGATCTCCGAGCTGGCTCTTCTCCTGCTCCACACACACCACAACTTAACTGTTGCTGCTCAGAGTCTTAGAGAAAAGGAAGCTCTTGTCTCTCTTCGGCCTCTGCCTTTCCTGGACACAGGCTAGAATCAATCACTAGCCTAAACCTGGAGTGAACCTAGTAACTATATGCCCCAAATGGAGCTCAACTGACTTCTTGAGCCGCACTAAATAAAAACAGCTTTTTTTTTTTTAAATCCTAGAGAAACAGTTCAATCAGCTAGTCCTCTTATCTTTTCAAAACTATTTAACTCAGACATATATTTCTAAATAGTATCTAAATCACAAGCAAAGGAGGTTCTACCTGGGTAACATTACCTTGGGGTCCGGCGAACACATGGTTCCTGGGTGCTCAGACAAGGGGTAGACAGCAGGAAGGATCGTAACCTTGGGGCTCTGATGATAAAAGACAGCTCTGTATCCCCAATAAAGGATGCGTCTGGCCACGAGATTTCAGAGCAATGCCTAAATGGCCCCTAACATATGGGATCTGGGAAACCACTGAGCCAACCCTGAAACTCACGCCCAGTACAGATTTTGTAAGGTCAAAGCGACCCCGCAAACCACCCTGAGACAGAAGCGTGGAGTTAAGAGGGCTCACACCAGAAAATCCAACTCTGTGTTAGTTTTATTATTTCATGTCTTTTGACTAGGAAATAAGATAAGCCCACGACAAAAAAGCAAAAACTCAGAGGTAAGGGGATAAAATTGAAAGGAAAAGCCCCTCTTCTTTATACCCTTCTTCTCTCACTTAAAAAAAATATATATATATATATATATATATTATATATATACACACACACACACATATACATTACAAATTTATATATAATGCTTTACCCATTTACCTTTGCTATCAAGGAACTACTAATAGTTATGCTTTTCTCAAGACAGGGAGCCTCTTCGCAGGTGGAGGCTCCTCAGACCACCCACTGAGGAGCAAATACAAAAGAAGTGGGTTGGTTTGTCACATCAGAAAAGGCTGGAGGACAAGCTAATATTCCAGAATCAAACCTGAAAGTTCTAGGCAAGTGTGGTTGTTCATCCTGTAACCTAACACTCTGGGAGTCGAGACAAGAAGATCACAAGTTTGAGACCAGTCACTTAGTGAGGCCTCCTGTCCGAAGAGGGGAGTGGGACGGTTATAGCTCAATGTGACACCGCTGTACTGAGAAGACAAGACAAAGAAGTTCCTACCGAAGTACGAACGGGGCTCAGATGGGGCCTCTGCCTCCAGCGCAGGGAGAGGGAAGGCGCCGCTCTGCACACGACTCCTCCTCAGCTTCTGCCGGGCAGTCGGCAGCCTCGCCTCTCCCAGCTTCTCATTTCAGAGCCCCGGTCCTTTCCTGTCGTGTCGGTTGCCACCTGTGCTCTCTCCCTGTGGGCTCTGCTCTACAAGCCTCCAAGTTCCTCTGAAACATCGCCACTGGCAGAGCTGAGCAACTGAGCAACAGCAGACGACCTCACGGCCTCCACCACCTTGTGCCAGCTCCCAATTGCTTGTACTGCTGAATAATTGAAAGAGCGGAATAATCCACTAGGCTGACTCGGGAAGCCAGCCTGGCACATAGATTACCTCTGAGTGAATTATTCATGCAAGGTATAATTGGGAGTTGCCCAAACTTCTATCTGCAGCTCAGGTAGCACATGGAAGGACATTCAAGATGGGAAGTATGAATGCTACGAGGGGAAAAGAGACCTTGCTTCCAGGCAATACACAGCTAACTAACTGTCTACAAAGGGAAGGAGGATGTTTCACAACACTGTTTTCAACAAATGATGCCTCAGTGAGAGAACCAGATCTGGCACGAGGGCTCCAGGTCACCAAAATCTCCCAGGAAGCCGTTACCATTCAAAACACTATCAGAGAGGACACACTGACTTTCACAGTGCAGACATCCAACTCTCCGGGCAACAAAAAGCTTGCAGAAAATACGACGGCCTTTCCTCTGCCTCTGGTAAGAAGGCACCGGTCACAGGAGCTACCATTACCGAAGCCGTAAGGATGCCCGGCCTGTGGCTGGTATTCCTACCCGGCCTCCCTGCCTCTCAACCGTAACAGGCAGAGGGAGCGCACGGCGGGTACTCCATAAATACGTGCTGCGTGTGCCAAGAAACAGCCTCTCCAGAGCCAGGAACTGAGACGCCTAGAAAACAGCAACTCAGCAAGAGACGAAAGAGTAGAGCTCTGGGAATCAAACAGCGTACAGGAAAACTAGAATTCACAGAGAAACTGCAGACAACACAAAGAAAAGGAAGAAACACCCTGGACTACTCACCGCAGGCTCCTAGGTAAGCCCAGGGAGCAGAGCAGCCCCAGCAAGAACTGGTCCCCAGGTAAGCCCACAAAGTTTAGCAGCCCCATGTAGCACTCATCCCAAGAAAAGCCTACAATTATTGTAAGCTGCAAATATAGCAGGAGGATTTATTCTGAAAGTGACTACACAGCAGGCTCGAGTCGGAAAAGAAATTCACTGCGGCATCGGCCATATTTGGGAGCCAAGCCATTTGGGGAAGGGACATATTGTTTAAGACTGAGTTACTTGGGGAACCAGAAGTCACAGAACAACTCTACTGTAGGATTTCTCGGGTCACCCTATCCAGTGACTGGGCAGGAGCTGGCCACAAAAGACTGCCAGGGGAGGGGAAGGCTGGTCAGAGACCCCCTAAGAAGTTTTAAGAAGTACCAAGCTCAGACCATAAAGAACACACCAGCCTCACCCTCTGGGTGAGAAGTCAGGACAACATGTAGTTTTCTCAAGGGGTCTCCGTCTGATCGTGTTGATATAGATCCAGCAGACTGCCTGGTCTGCCCTTGACTTGGACAGCTGCCACACACTGGGATGTGTGGTCAGACAGGTCTCTGGAGCAAGCGCGGCACCACATGAGCCCACAGGCCACAAAGCTACCGGAGCTGGAGTGAGCTATGACTTGGGGCCCGAAGGGCGCAAGTCCTAAGATCCAGCTGGAGTGAAAACTGCCCGAAGGCAATGACTGACTGTGCCCAGAAAGGCGGGCAGCATTTAGCATTCACACAGAAAATTGTGCAAGTAAGTAAAACAAAAAGGCCCTCACTGTGACTCTATCCCCAACTCGCTCGTGGTGAGTGCTAGTACTGTAGTCCCTAAGAAACCACTCGGCCATGGAGCAATGTTCTGGACTCGTTTATATGTCTATTTTTTATTTTTTTTGAGGTGCTTTCTTATCTTTTGCTGTTTGTTTTTACTCCTTTTTCTTCGTCTTTTTTCCCAATCTATTAACTTTTATTCTTTAATATCTTCTTTTCCAATTTTACTTTATTTTTCCTTCCCTATACTCTCCATTTTTATTGTTACTAATAAGCTGTATTATTCTTAGCTACTTAATTGAATTTACGCTATTGTTAAATTATTATGGTGGCATAGCTATTGTTTTCAGTAGTTACTTATTCTAGCTCAGCATCTGCCCTTATGTCCACAGTTTTTGTTTGTTTATTTGGTTTTCTTTGCAACAGGGTCTCACTATGTAGTTTGGACTGGCCTTAAACTCATTATCGAGCCCAGGCTGTTCTCATGGTAATCCTTCTGCCTCAGCCTCCACAGTGCTACAATATTGTATCTATTAGTGCAGATGTCTTTTCTATTATTATATAGCAATTATATGTTATTATAGTATGTTAAGAACCAGTTTTTTGGGTCAGGGATTTACCTCAGTGGTTCCAGTGCCTGCCTTGAAAGTGCAAGGGTCTGGTTAGATCCCAGTAACCACATACAACAATGATGGGCGTGGTGACTCACACCCTACTAGCAATTGGTACCACACACAATGCTGGGCATGGTGGCTCATGCCTGTAGTCCCAGAACTTGACAGGCAGGAGGATTGCTGAGCCTGAGGCTGAGTTCAGGACCAACCTGAACTACAGATTGAGACCCTGTCTCAAAAAAAAAAAAAAAAGAATCAGTTTTTCTTGGACTTTTCTTTCTTTTCTATTGTTTATGATAGCAGTTGTTGCTTTTAACTAATTACTTTTTTCTGTATGTCAATATCTGGTTGGTCTTTTTTTTTTTTTTTTTTTTTGAGACAGGGACTTGCTTTTGTAGTTCAGGCTGGCCCTGAGCTCAGCCTTTAACTCACAGCAATCCTCTTGCCTCTGCCTCCCACATGCTGGGATTAGACGTGAGCCACCACACCCAGCACTGCGGTATGTGGTTCTGATGGCTAGTGGGTATGAGTCTTCACACCGGGCATTGCTGTATATGGTTACCAGGATCAAACCCAGGCCTTTGCATTTGCAAGGCACATGCCGGAACCATTGAGTTAAATCCCCAGCCCTCTGGTTGGTCTGTGTGTCATTAATACCACCAAGGCTCATTTTCTCCTATCAGAGTGGTGCTGGGGGAAATGACCTCAGTAGAAGGCTGGCCAGTGAGAAGACCCTCATATCTCATGCTGAACAGATCGAAGAGAGGTACATTCACCAAGACATAACCAAAACCAAGAACATATCACAGAGAGACAGAATATAACTAAAGGAGTTTCCACAATACCAACAGAGCTTCTCTACCCTAAATGATCTTCAACCAAGAGTGCAAAGTCAATAAAAAATGAGAAATCTAGGCAGTAAGAAGCCCATGCTCCTCAAAATCTGATCTCAAGGGCTGAAGTAGACTAAGTTATAGACAATACAAAAACCAAATAATCAAATGTTTGAAGAGATAAAAGATATAAATACATAAAATGTTTAACAAACAAAAAGTTTTTTTAAAAAACAGATAAAAAACTTTACCAATAAAATATTTGACAAGTTTAAAAAGGAAACAATAAATTTAGTTAAATAAAGGAAATCAATACAGGAGATGAATGATCATTATTTTTTAAGCATTTTGAGAAAAGATGTTGTTTTGTAGTTCAGGCTGTCCCTGAACTCACTATGTAGCCCAGGCTAGCATCAAACCTGCAATAATCCTCCTGCCTCTGCCTCTTGAGTCCTGAGATTATGGATGTGAGCCACCATACCTGGCTGTGAATGATCATTTCTTTAAAATTAGTATGGAAAAAAAAAAGCAAGCAGAAATAGCTGATAGAAATAACTACACAGAAAGCATGGTGTCTTAGTCACTTCCTTATTGTTGAGACAGAAATACCTGACACCTGTGACTTAAAGGAAAAAAGATTTATTTTGGCTCATAGTACAGAAAGTTTCAGTCCGTCTGTGGCAGGCTTAAACACAGACACAGCATGGGAGAAAGGCCTGGATAGAAGAAAGCTGTTCATGTCCTGGTAGTCAGGAAGCAGCCAGAGAAGGGAGGAGTCGGGGAGGGACACACCCCTCCGGGTCACACCCCAGAACCTGCCTCCCCTGACCATTCGCTATAGCTATGGTGCCCCAAGGTTGGATCCTCTTCCAGAGGCCCTGCCTATGGACACATGAGGGACATCTAGATATAAGCCATAACATATGGGCAGGAGACTTGACCAACATGAGGGTATAGTGTCAGAAACAAAAGACCAGGCCAACCTACTAGACCAGTGATGGTAAATCTGTAGCAGGTGTGATACAGTGGGTACATACAGCCCTTCCTGTTGGTATACAAGCCAAGCTGCCCTAGACATTGAAAGTCGGTGGCTGAAATATTTTACAAAAGCAATCATAGGCAATAAGAACAAAGCAGGAGAAGTCACAATTCTAGATTTCAAGTTATGTAATAAAGTTATAGTGATAAAAATAACATGATACTGGCATAAAACAGACATAAAGATCAGTGGAGTTGAATAGAGGATGCAGAACAACCCAGCACAATCATCCATCTTATCTTTGACAAAAGGGCCAAAGCTTACATTGGAGAAAAGATAGGCTCTTTAACAAATGGTGCTGGGGAAGCTAGTCATCCACATACCCAACAAATGTAGAGTGAATCACCACATACTAAATTAAAATTAATATGGATCAAAGGCCTAGATATTAAATCAGAAACACTGGAAAATAAGTTAGGTAAAACTCTTGAATCGTGAGCATAGGCAAAGATTTTTGAGCAGAACCCTAGGTAAAAGATCATTCCAAGAATCAACAAATGGGGCTACATCAAATTAAAGCTTTTGCACACCAAAGGAAACAACTTAGTAGATAGACAACTTAAATTGGAAAAATTTTTTGCCAATTCTTTTTCTTTTTCTTTTTGAGACAGGGTCTAGCTTTGTATTTCAGGCTGGCCCTGAGCTCAGCCTCCAACTCACATCACAGCAATCCTCCTGCCTCTGCCTCCCGAGGGTGGGGATTACAGCCGTGAGCCATTATGCCCTTCACTGTGGTATGTGGTGTTGATTGCTGCTGGGGTGAGTCTCCACGCCCAGTATTGTATGTGGTTACCAGGGATCGAACCCAGGTCCTTGCACTTGCAAGACAGGCGCTGGAACCACTGAGCTAAATCCCTGGCCCTACCAATTATTTTTCAACAGAAGACTAATATTGAGAATATATAAAGAACTCAAACAATTAAGCCCTACCAATAGAAAAACCCAATTAAAAAATGGGCAACTGAAATGAAGACACTTCCTAGAAGTAGTATAGATGGCCAATAAGTACATGAAAAAATTCTCAGAATCTTTGGCTATCAGAGAAATGTAAATCAAGATAAGATTGAGGCCAGGCATAGTGGTGCATGCCTATAATCCCAATACTTAGGAGGCTGAGGCAGTAGAATCACTACAAGTTCAAAACTAGCTTGGAATACATAGTGAGTTTAAGCCACCATGAACTACATGGCAAGACTCTCTCAAAAAACCAGTAACACTGAGATTTAATTTCACTGAAGCAAGAACTATCATTAAGTAATGAGCTCAGGGGCAGCCTGAACTACAAAGCAAGACCCTGTCTCAAAAAAAAAAAAAAAAAAAAAAAAAAAAAAAAAAAAAAAAAAAAAAAAAAAAAAAAAAAAAAAAAAAAAAAAAAAAAAAAAAAAAAAAAAAAAAAAAAAAAAAAAAAAACCTCAAGAAATTAGGGACTCAAAAACCCATAAATGCTACCTAGCAAAGTTGTGGAGAAGAAGAAACCTTTATGCCATTGGTGAGCATGTAAAGCAGTACAAGCACAGTAAAACTAGTACAGTGACAATGGAAATCAGTGTGGCGAATCCTCAAAGAACTAAAATTAAAAATTCTATTTGATATAGCCAACCTTCTTCTGAATATCTTCCCCCACAGAGTTAAAGATGTCATATAACAGTGACACATGCATACCCATGTGTATGCCCTGCCCAGTACAAAATAGTTAAATCCTGGAAATGGCCTGTATGTTCAACAGATGAATGTGTCACAGGTAGGTAAACTAGTTAGATATCTTACAGGCAGCTGGATAAGGGATGGCACTTGAAAAGCCCGCATGGGCCAACATGAAGGACAATCATGAGACCTTCACTGAAGGTTGACATTAGGAAAGGAGAAAAACTACCATATCCACACAGGATAAATAGCAGTGATTGATACTCTCAGTTATCTAGCACCTGGCTGAAGTGCCAAGGTCTTAACCCATCCTAGGAAAGATTTCTGATTAAAAATCCTTGTATGCTTGCCAAATGACTTGCTTTCCCACTGGATCCCCATTTAATCAATATTACCCGACTATGCTTCTTGTAATCTTACTGGGTGATCATGGTTTTGTCCATCTTCTGATTTCTCATTGGACCAATATTACCTACGTGACTGTACTTGCAATGTTACTGGTTGACTGTAGTTTTGTCCCATTTTGAACTCACCTCATCTCATGGCTTTGCTCTATAAAAACCCCTTAGGAAATGGGGGCGGGTCACCCACTTTCAGGTCCTCTTCTGTTTCTCTTAGGCATCTTAGGCAGAAGCTTTCTCCATAAACGTTTCCTACTCTTAGCCTCCATTGTTCCTAGAATTTCATTCTTTGGTTTCAGAGAACATGAACTCACATTTCAGATATCTAGCAGGTTGGGAGTTACACTTGCCCCTGTATCAAGTGGATAAAGAAATGTGGTATATGGGCAGGGTATTTAACTCAGTGGTTCCAGCAGCTGCCTGGCTACCACAAAGTTCCAAGTTCGATCCTGGTACTACATACCACAATCCTGGGTGTGTGGCTCAGGCCTATAGTCTCAGCATTGTACAGGCAGAGGCAAGAGGATTGCTGTGGGTTCAAGGCTGGCCTAGGGCTACATATAAGTCCAGGCCCAGTCTGAAATACAAAGTGAAACCCTGTCTCAAAAAAAAAAAGAAAGAAAGAAAAGAAATGTGGTATATATGTACAATGAAGTACTACTCGGCCATAAAGAAAAATATGAGTTACTTATAGGAAAATGGATACACTTTGAGATCATAATGCTAAGCAAAATATATCAGACAGAAAGTTAAATATTGTATAGTTTCTCTCACATGAGAAATCCAAAGTATAAATAAATTTAAAGAGCAAAATAAAAGATAAACAGTACTAAACAGGGAGGGAGACTTTTTGCAGATAGAGGGAAAAGGAAGGGTGGGGGAGAGAAAGGAGATATAAAAAAGGTTCGAAGTGCAGTACTAAGTACCAATGCCCCATGATGAAAGTACTCATTATGTCATTATGTACTGCAAACAAGTACTAGGGCGAAAAACGGTTGCTATGTATGTACCACTAAGCATGTATTACTTACATAGTCAGAGGAAATAATATGTGTAAAGCTAAAAAGAAACATTCACAGAGCCAGCAAAGCTGTAATGGCTGCCTTCCCTTCCCAGAGAAGCACACCTCCCTTTGGAGTAACTCTTTAAGGAAACATTTGGGGGAACAAAGAAAAGGTAGTAATAACAGTTAACACTCTCTAAGTACTACTTGCCAGGTGCTGTTCTAGATAATTTACATGTATTAACAAATTTATTCCTCCAAACAACCCTTCTGAATGAAGAAACTGCTTTGAAAGATTTAGCAACTTGCCCACGGTTACATAGCAAATGAGTGGCAAAATTCAAATCAAAATCAAGCCTTAGAGCTTCTGCCTTACCTGGAGCCATAAAGAGAGTTCAATCTAACTCTGCCACAGGATTTTAAGATTTCAACACTTTGTAGTTCAGGCTGGCCCTGGACTTACATGTAGCCCAGACCAGCCTAGAACTCGCAGCAATCCTCTTGCCTCTGCCTCCCAAGGCATAAATTACTATGCCTGGCATCGTGTCATGTGGTTACCAAGGATTGAACTTGGAACCTTGCATTTGCCAGGCAGATGCGGAACCACTGAACTAAATCCCCAGCCCACCTGTGTTGATTATTTTTCTGACCGCTTCAGACCTCTCAGGACTGAAAATGGATGTGCCGCTAGCTGCAGGAGGCGGCAGGATTGCTTTACTCAGTATCTTAGGGCTGTGGCTGGAAATAGCTCCAGCACTGGAAAACAGGCAGATAGTCGTGTCCTAAATCTGGACAGCCACACTCAGAATAGGAGCAGCTGAAATGCCGGGGAGACAAAGCACTCTGAGTCCACACCCTAATCTGGTAGGCAATAATTTTTCCCAGTTATGAAGGGCTAGCTCAGGTGCTAGAGCTACCAGCCAAAATCTTGGTGAGAGGGGATGACTTCAGTGAGACACCAAGAAGAACGTCCTACGCCATGAGATGTGTAAGAAAACAGAACTGGAGGCCTCTATACTCTGTCAACACCGAGTTCCTTTTCATAAAGCAACCAGAGGAAGCACTTTAAAAAACAGAAGACATTCTTTTCCCCCTTGTTATACATACTGTACCAATAAAAAATAATAGAAGAGAGATCTTGTTATTTCCTTGACTAAAAACTGAGAGGCCTCCCATTACCCTTAGAATAAAATCTAAATGTAGGTCTCCGGGTGCTCTGACAACTTCTTCAATCTCATCTTTTGTTAATCACCCTGGCTCGGTCCACTCTGGCCCTCTGGCCTGCTGCTGCTTTGGTGCCTGGCCCAGCTCATCTTACTTTAGGGTCCTTGCACCAGCTCCTCTCTCTCTGTCTAGAAAAACCCTACCTCACTGTGTGAATGCCTGACTCCTCCTCCACCTGCCCTGAGACCAGAATGACCTTTTGTCAGAAAAGAGTCTGACTTTTCCATCTAAAGTGTAACCTTGTTTTTTCATAACATTACTGACTTTTCAAAATAGCTTTTTGGGGTATATTCACATAAAACAAAATTCCACTCAAAGTACATAATTCAATAGTTTTTTGTATATTCACAGAATTTTACAACCATTTCCACCATCAACTTAAAATTATTTTCCTCACTCCTTCTCCCCAAATCTCTATACCCATTAGTTCTCACTCTGCAATTCTCCCTAATCCTCTCTCACCCAGCCCTAGGTAGCTCCTAATCTACATGCTGGCCCTCTCAAATCTGCTGTGGTCTGAACATTTTGTGTAAATGGAATTATAAAATATAGTCCTTTGTGACTATCTTTTGTTTTGTTTTTGAGACAGGGTCTCGCTTTGTAGTTCTGGCTGGCCCTGAACTCACAGCAATCCTCCTGCCTCTGCCCTCCGAGAGCTGGGATTACAGGTGAGCGCCACCATGCCCAGCATTGTGGTATGTGGTTACCAGAGATTGAACTTGGGGCCTTGTGCTTGCCAGGCAGATGGCAGTATATTGGCACTGAGCTAAATCCCTGACCTGGTGGTACCTGTCTTTTTGATAATAGCCATTGTAGTTAGTATATTCTTTCATATCTTCTTTGGACAGTTGGCTCTTCTCTACCTTCTAAAAGATAGGTTTTATTTTTATTATTAAACTGTAAGAGGTTTTTTTGTTTTGTTTTGGAGTTTTTTTGTTGGTACCAGGAACTGAACTGAGGGCATGGTGCTTGCCAGGCAGGTGCCGCACTGCTGAGCTATGTCCCCAGCCCTAACCACAGGAGTTTTGAATAAACTTCTTGTTGAGTTATACACACACACTCTCGGTATAGTCTAGATATAAGTCTCTTATCAAACATGTGATTTATACAGTTTTTCTCCTATCCTATGGTTTGTCTTTTTCGTTTTCTGTGTAGTATCCTCTGAAACACAAAACTGATCTCAATATACTGACTTTTAAAAATTAATTTTGGATTAAGAGATAAGCCATGTAGGAAGAAAGCCCTATCTGTCCTGTTCACTCCTATAGTTACAGCTGAGCAAAGCACCTGACATACAGTAGGTACTCAAGACATTTTTTAATAAATAAGGCCAGAAGAGCTTAGTGCTAATATAGGATAGGACTAGGCTAGGACTGAGATAGGTCAGGAACAGGAGGAACAGAATTGTTTCTGGTCTAGCAAATCTATGGGAGCGCAAGAGTGTGATCTGCCACGGAGCATGGGTCAAAGTACGGAGTGTCCTTAAATGGACCACATCCGAAAAGCATGCTCCGTCATCCCTAACAGGCTCCTCCACTTAATGCTCAGGCGTCATCCACTCTTCAGTCACTCTGAAGAACCGAGGATGGAACAACGGCTCAGCATGGGGACACCGCCAACAGTCCTCAGCTCAGCATAAAAACGAGGCCTCCATGCTCCTGTTTTTCTGAACTTCTGGGGCTTGTGTATCAGCATGACTGGCAGGCAAAGGTTTCACTGAGGAGGTAAAACTTGGCTCCTTATTTACCTCACTTTGTTTTTGCCAAGACAAACAACAAAAATATCTGAAAAGCTGAATGTCCAAGCCATGATGGTTCCTTAAAGCACCTCAGGCCTCTTAGACTTGGCTCCTTTGGGAAGCATTTCACCAACTACGCAGAGGCTGAAGGCATGGTGTCAGAGCTCAGGGCTGGCTGAGCTTGGAACAAGGCAGACAGTCTGGACAACCAATCTGCTCGGAGTCCCAGAGCAGGGGAAAGTAACCTACGACACAAGCAGGGGTCCAGAACAGAGATGTGGAAGCTTGTCAGCCTGTGATCAATAAAAGGGTTCAGAGAAAAGGCCCCTGCTCTGCTCTCTGCTCTTACATTCCTCGACTGCCACCACGTCACACCTTCTTTTCCTCCCAGAGCTGAGAGTTGAATCCAGGGCATGCCACACGCCAAAGCTGAACATGCGCTCTACCACTGAGCAAGAGCCTTTGCTTTGTGGCACTTTTTCCAATAGCCAAGGAAGAAAAGGCAGAGTTTGAAGCACATGCGCGCACACATACACACATGTATAGAGTTGCCTCAGGAGGACAAATAAATATTCATGAACAGTTCAACGTGTGAAGAACAAGGACAGAGGATGACAAATAGTGCCAATTAGAAAGAAAGTGTGGTGTATCTATTTTTAAAGTGGCTAAATAAATGATAAAGGATTGCTTGCTAAAAATACTGCGTCTGACCCTCGACGGCAGAGTCCCTTCTCCTGTGCTTGGTGACAAGAGGCAAACTCAAACTCTCCTCCCAGTGCGGCAGCCTCCCATTTGCTTAAAGCTTCTCCCTGGATGCCTGCCTGAAGCAATAAGGAGAATTCTTACGAAGAACAACACAGGTCCAGGACTCTAAGCTGAGATGGGCACTTACGCCTGAGGACACTCATATCTCAACAGTCCCTTTGCCTGGCCATGAGTGGGCAAAGTGAGCGGATGATTCCACTAGAGAAGTCAACTACAGAGATCCAGAAATTCACTGGATCAGCTGGGGGCATGGTGATGCATGCCTGTAACCTCATCACTGGGGAGGCCAACACAGGAGCGTGGCACCAAATTTGACACCAACCTAGTAAAACTCTGTCTCAAAAACTGAACCAAACCAAAATGCATTGTATCCAAAAGAAGGGGGGAAATTTCCCCAGCAACAGTGTCTCCCAAAGGTCATTATCTAGGGTCATTTCACGGGACTAGTGAGCTAATGAAACCTAGTCTGTCTGTCGCTCTCTAATCCACTGCGTCATGTCTCTCTCAACATTTACCATCCCTCGGCATGGCGCAGTGATAAGAGTTGGCTTGAAACTCTTTCAAGTCACTCTGCCTGTTTCACATCTTGCTTTAACACAGTCTAGCTGTGTCACCCTAGGCAAGAACCACACTTCCCTAGGCCTCAGTTTCTTCATGCATAAAATGGAAACAGTTATCATACTTCATAATTGTATTTACTTGGCTAAAGTCAATGAGAAAATGTAATATATCTCTTAGCTCAGTGCCTGATATAGTACAGGTACTGCTCTTTCTAAACATTCTTCATGTCTGAGTCCAGACTCTAAATATTTTGAGGGTAGCAACTGTGCCAAAGACATTTTTCTGTGCTCTGAGGGCACAGCAGAGCTGAGATTCAGTAAACATTTATCGAGTGAGCCAGCTTCTCCAAGCCTGTGTGCCGTGGGCAACAAGGACCGCTGCCAAAGGCGTCTGTCTAGTTCGAAGGCCCTGCCGAGCTCGTCTCCTCCGCAGTATTCTCTAACCACCCTCCAGGGGGAGTTACAGGGAAGGCCCTCTCTACAGGAGGAAAAGGTGAGAATCCACTGGAAAACTAATAGGTGTGGGCAGGATGTGCAGCTCCCCAGAGCGGTGGCCTATGGATTTTCAAGTGTCACTATTAATAACAGCAACTGGCAGAGACAGAATAGGTTTTTTCCAAAATAATCACAGCATCTTATAGGGATATCTCATCTACCTCTCTGCAGCTGCAGGAGATACAGAAGAGTATTTTCCATCTCTGACTAAGGGCATGAAAGGACAAGGGGTTTAGCTGAGGTCACTGTATGAGTCAGCAGGACCCTGGCCCTTGGGTCCCTCTGCAGCCCTGGATGGCATCTCTGCTGCCCAGGGGCTTCTCCAGCATGGCTGTTTGGGGATGTTTAGCAGACAGTTACCTTTTAACCAAACACCCATGGAAGTAAATGGCATCAGGTACATAAAAAAAGATCCTTCTTGGAGGGATCTCCTTGGCTTAGTCTTCCTATTCCTGCTTATCACCAAGAATCACATTTGTCTAGTAGAGGGAGGATGCAGCACTACAGAGAAGCACATTCTCAACCCACAAGACATGCAGAAGCCAGGTGCTGTGGTATGCTCCTGTAATCACTCAACTCAGGTGGCTAAGGCTGCTACAGGCATATCATAAATTCAAGGCAGCCTAGGGCTGGGGAGTTAGCTCACTGGTTCCGGAGCCTGTCTTTCAAGCACAAGGACCCGGGTTTGATCCCCCGTAACCACATACCATACTGGGTGTGGAGACTCACGCCCAGCAGCAACCAGTACCACATACCACAGTGCCGGGCGTGGTGGCTCACACCTGTATTCCCAGCACTCGGGAGGCAGAGGCAGGAGGATTGCTGTGATCTGAGTTGGAGGCTGAGCTCAAGGCCAGCCTGAACCACAAAGCGAGACCCTGTCTAAAAAAAAAATAATAATAATAATAATAATTCAAGGAAGCCTAATGAGCCTGTCTCAAACTTCAAAAATAAACCAGGTATGGTAACTCACGCCTATAATTCCATCACTCAAGAGGCTGAAGCAGGAAGATCACTGCAAACTCAAGGCCAGCTTGGGTTACATTGTAAGTTTAAAGTCAGCTTGAACTACATAGTAAGACTCTGTCAAAATAATATTAAAAAATAAAAGGTGCAGCTGTAATCCTAGCATTTAGGAACCTAAGGCTCAGGCAGGAGTATTATCAAGAGTTTAAGACCAGCCTGGGCTACGTAGTGAGACCTTGTCTCAAAGGAAAAAAAAAAAAAAATCAGTCAATCAGACAGAAACCAAAAGGAAATATGTATCCAAGTAGATTTCTATCCTACAACCTCCCATTCTCCGCTAATGGGTCTCCCAGGTTCCAGTTCTCTCCATGGAGGACACACCTACCTAGCCAAGCACCAAAGGGAACCACTCCCAATAGGCAGCAGCACTGCGCCTACCTCCCAAGTACAAGGTCCTGAGTCCCGAGTTCCATCCCTGGTATACTCAGAAAATAAATCAACCAACAAACAAAAAGATGAAAAGACGAACAGAGAGACACTGAAGAAACTATGACTAAGAATGTTCAAGCAGACAGAGATGGTCTCTCACATGAGACATAAGCCTAGTTAGACTCTGTAATCCTAGAGATTCTTCCTAACCACCCCAGGGAAGAACATCCTCTGCGAGAAACAGCTCAAGCTGCCACCACTCTGGCACCTACCCTGCCCACCGCTCTACGTATTAGACAGGAGACAAGACAGTCCTGAGCAGTGTGTGTCATCCTGGAGGCTAAAATAAAAAGCTTCCTGTCATACTGAGCTATGTTGGAGGATTAATGAAAGTGGTTGGAATGCTCCTCCAGCCTAGAGGACAGGTTACCCCACAGTCCTAGAGGACTCCAACTGAGTCCAGGGAATCAAAGGCTAAAGGAGACACTGAATAAATGTCTCCTCTGCCTTGTACAACCTGCAGGGTGAAGTGTCCATCCTGTCCTCTGGTCACTGAAGAGAGTAGCAGCATTTCCAGGACTCAGGCTCAAATATAAAATAAAGCTCCTGGGACCCCAGAGGCCAAGGCTTGCACAGTCCCAAGCAAGATTAATACTACACCAGTAATTCTCCCTCTCTCCTGTACTCTTTTTTTTTTTTTTTTAGGTTTTTTGATACAGGGTCTCGCTTTGTAGTTGAGGCTGGCCCTGAGCTCAGCCTCCAACTCACATCACAGCAATCCTCCTGCCTCTGCCTCCTGAGTGCTGGGATTACAGGCGTGAGCCTCCACGCCCGGCACTGTGGTATGTGGTGGTGACTGCTGCTGGGGTGAGTCTCCACGCCCAGTATGGTACGTGGTTTCTGGGGATCGAACCCAGGTCCTTGCGCTTGCAAGACAGGCACCAGAACCACTGAGCTAAATCCCTGGCCCTCTCCTGTACTCTTGAGCCTCTGAATTCCAGAGAATCAGGCACAGTTCATAGTTAGATTGCCACGCTTCCTGTTGTCACTCGTACCAAGACAAGAGCGGGAAGGAAAACCTGACAACATCATTCCTGTTGGAGAGGGAAGAAAGAGCTAAATTAAATTAAAATTCTCTCTGGAAGACTTCTGCCAAAAAAGACAGAGAAGCACTCTGGAGTTAGTTATACCTCTTCCCAACTCCAGGCAGCCTTCAGCGCCCCCTCCTCCCTCCTCCCCCCCCTGGCTGGACAGCTCCAGATGTGCCTGGGTTTCAGCGATTCACTCTAATGATAATGCACCCCAGAACAAATCACGGGCTCTGACTGATTTAGGAGGCAACTTGCACAAATACCTGTAATCTAGTTCTAATCTTGTTCATTCCCATTCCAAAACCCGAAGCTGACAATTTGGGGACTCAGGTGAGGCGCAGCAAAGGGACCACTGAGGCTGAGCCAAGAAAGGAGGACATACTGCTTACAAGAATGACTGTGTCAAGGACAGGGGAATTGCGTATTCTTTACAAAGGGGACACCAGCAAAAGGGGCAAATTAAACTCCTTTGTGCAGCAGAGGAAACCACAGTCAGAGCAGCCATCGAAGCCAGTGTATCGGCAGGACAGGGCCGTGTGGGGGTGGGGAGAAGACAGCGGGCTCTGTCCTTACTCTCCAGTGGCGTGAAGGTGTGCTATAGGCCTAGGTTTTGCGATCTCTGATGTAGGACTAAAAACCCTCAGCTTCTCCCTGCAGAGACAGCACCTGTATGTTAAATCTGGAGAGTGCCAGAGTTGAGAAAGGTCAACAAAGGAGGTTTTGAGGTCACCCCCCACCCCTTCATTTCATTTCCTTCTTCTTTTAACCTCCTTCTGAGATGCTCTGCTGTACTGGTTTCCATCTAGGGATAAGTGACAGCCTTTGATTCCCACTGACCTGCCTGGTTAGCAATTCAACAGGAAAACACCTCCCATGGCAAAATGAAAGTAGACTTCAAGCTGCTTTGCTGGCTGACTCCCATGTAAATGAGCTGCCTGCAGCCTGACTCACAGGAGCTCAGAATGGAAAAATGAAGAGGAAAAATAAGCACAGTTCAAAGGTAAGGGTGAAATCTGCCTATGAGATAAGCTTTCCATGGGCCAACACACAGCATGCAGTCAGGGCTGAGAATGACCACAGCCCGGAGAGATAATTCAGCGGCAAGCCTCTCAAGCCAGCGAGAACCTCAGACACCTAGATATTTTTTCTTAGCACAGAGGGAATTAAAGTCCTACAGAACTAAAATGACAAAATCAATGAGCTGTTTGTAGCCCTGAGACTGTCCCACACGTCCACCTCCTGTGTTCAGGGCAGATCACAGCCTCTCGTGGGCGGGGCCTGCCTCACAGTGCATCCCAAGGTCAAAGCCAGAGACCAGCGGTGGTGGGGACCTGGGACAGAGCTGAGCCTCCTCCTTCAGCTCCTGGCCTGTGCAGTGTAGCCTGTTAGTAAAGCTAAAACCCAGGTTTGCTTACTCCCTGGACAACATTCTGCTCTAAAAAACAGGCCCCTGGCAAGGCACCAGGGCACCCATCATCCTAATGGACTTGGTAATTAAGTGTGGGCAGTGCCCTGAGCACCAGGCCTCTCCTTCCCCTCTCCCTGACTGCAGGGTCATCGCGGGCAGCAGCTGCCCTAGGTGGCTGTTTGATCTAAACATTAAAAAAGAACACAACCATCTATTCACTCTGGAGAAAAGGCAGTCATTTCAAATCTATATTATGCATCCCTGTTGGAGAGGGGAAAAAAGAGCAAAATTAAATTAAAATTCTCTCTGGAAGACTTCTGCCAAAAAAGACAGAAAAGCACTCGAGTTAGTTATACCTATTCCCAACTCCAGGCAGCCTTCAGTGCCTCCCCCCCCCCCCCACGGCTGGACAGCTCCAGATGTGCCTGGGTTTCAGTGATTCACTCTAATGATAATGCACCCCAGAACAAATCACGGGCTCTGACTGATTTAGGAGGCAACTTGCACAAATACCTGTAATCTAGTTCTAATCTTGTTTATTTCCATTCCAATTATCCCGCATCAATGGTTTAAAAATGGGAACCGTCTGGTGCGTACATCCAATCCATTTTAATAGAGGATAAATCTGGGTTATTGTGACCCTCTTTTCTCCCAGGCTTGGGATGGCATCAACTATCTCAAGGCGCTGATTGGGCCGAATCAGTTCTAAATCTAGTCAAATCTTCAAGGATTCAATTAATCATAAAGCCAATTCCATTCGGGTTCCATCTGTCTTGCCTCCTTTGGGGACTAATAATCACTCACTGTGTGTTTTTACACACTAGCTGAACTGAAATTAAGACTGATTTCATCATGGAGCACTCAAAAAGAAAATGCATTTCTTATAGGAAAATTTCAGAGCTATTTTAATGTTCTGTTTGGATGAAGCTATTTTTATTATTTTTATTCCAGTAGTGAGGATTGAACTCAGGACCTTGTGCTTGCCAGGCAGGTACAGAGCCACTGAGCTACAACCCTGGCCCTGGATTAAACTATTTTTAAATAAACAAAAGACCTTTTTTTTTAGGTTTTTTGAGACAGGGTCTCATTTTGTGGTTCAGGCTGGCACTCAGCTCAGCCTCAAACTCACATCACAGCAATCCTCCTGCCTCTGCCTCCCGAGTGCTGGGATTACAGGCGTGAGCCACCACGCCCCAGCACTGTGGTATGTGGTACTGGTCGCTGCTGGGTGTGAGTCTCCACACCCAGTACAGTATGTGGTTACCGGGGATCCAACCCAGGTCCTTGCGCTTGCAAGACAGGCACCAGAACCACTGAGCTAACTCCCCGGCTCCCAAAAGAACTTTTTAAAGAAACTTTGGAATTTTTGACATCATAAAAAAAATTCCTACCCCGCCCCCCAACCAGGAAGGGGGAAGCTTCTTAAAGAAACAGAAACTCCCAAAATTGGGCCATACAATAGACTCAGTCTGTTCCAGGCAAGCATGGGCACACAAAACATGTGAGAAAAAATTGAATTAATTTGATATATTAGAAGAAATCTAACTAGTCATCACCCTGAGACTAGGGAATTTAATTTAAAATTAGAATTACTTTTATTTTTAATTGCCTACTCAGGAGGGAAAAATGGGCACCTTATCGCTTTCAGTATTCCTGGCCTCTGGAAATCTCTGGCAATCCTTGATGAGTCTAATCCCTCTCCCCCCTTTAAAGAGCAAGAAATACTGCTTTTGTCTTCTGCAAATAACCCGGCTCTTCCTGAAGCACTAAAGCAGCTGCCCTGGCAAACACCCAGTACAGGGCCCTCTAACCTAGCTCCAGCTTATCCTCCACCACAGGAGGACAGTCTCCTCACCAGGAACACGGCCACGGAAAGGGCCACAACTCAGCCAGCAGGCCACCTGTGTTCTAAAGCATTCCCAACTCGTCAGCGGGTTTCATAAGGGAAAATGCAAATAGATGAGCTTTCTATTTTTACTCTTCACAGTTGCAAAGTCAAAGCATTTGAGGCTCTCCAGAGTCCAAAATCCCTAGAGGCCGTGGTACATCTAGTACAGACTTATTCCTTGGTTCCTACAAAAAGTGGTAGGCTCTGGGAGTGGTAGGCTCACTCCTAGCACAGTGGAAGGGGAGACGCTGAAGTCAAGGAGATCCAGCATGTGGCTTCTTTACTGCCTTAACATCTTTTAAAATTAAATTTAGAATTACACAAACTTGCAATCAGAGCACCAGTTATTCCAAACTTAATATCAAAGATGTTTTGTGAGTCACACTGTTCTAAAAAGCCATCACAATCACTTCTTAGACACAACAATCTTTCCTTCACTTAACAGTAAAACTTGTCAAGTAATAAGTCTAATTAATCAGAGCACTGTCATTTTTAAACATGGGTCAATGTAAGCATTCTCAAAAGCTTCTACCTGAGTCATTTTAAAATTATTAAAAAACAAAAGATTACCTCCAAAGAAGCTCTTAATGGACTGATAAAGAATGGTGTCCAAGATACATTATTAAATGGAAAAAGCAAGTTGTGGACTTATGTATCTACTTCTTAACCATGAATGAAGGGCAAAACAAATACAATTATATTTACTTGAACATGCATAGACATCTCTACCAGTAACTGGCAACACCGGCTGCTTTAAGGAAGGGAAATGGGGCGAGACTCTCATTGTCTCTGCATGCGTGGTATGCTCGCAACAGCTTTTTACCTTTGTAAAGGGAGGAACTGCAGCTCATTTAAGTCAGAATTCATAATGAGTTACAGGGCTGAAGGGAGAAGCTTTATGTGAACTTCGCAGGGATGTGTCACTTTCAGATCCAGAAGTTGTCTGACTTGGCAGAAAATACCCCCTGAATGCCACCTCTTAGCCCCGCAACTCTGAGCTTCTGACTCATCTTTTCATTCAGGCTTCCAGCTGGCTGGCTCTATGGTCTAGAACAAATAAATCACCTACAGAAGCACTGAGTGGGATGTGAGGCTCCGCCACTGAGCCACTGTCATTGTCCACAGCTCTTGGGCAAGAGCCTGCGTACACAAGGATCTGAGGTGAAGTGTCACAGGTATGCATCAGGCTTAACTGTTCCTGTGTTCTCCTCCTGGCTGGGAAATGCACTGTCTATTATTCCTGGACTATTTATTATGATTGGTCTTTGTCTTCCTTTAATTTCAGCATCCACCCACTTACTCAAAAGTTTTCCATCAAGACAATGTATGGTATGAAGACACTTGTTCACAGTAAAGGCTGGGCACGGAAATGCACTCCATTTGAGATGCCGAGGGAGGAGGATTACTGTTTGAGGTGAACTGGCCTGCACTGTAAGTTCAAGGACAGCCTAAACTACATAGTAAAACACCGTCTCAAACCAACCAACCAAAGACCAGAGTGAAAGGATCAAGGTGACCACTTAAAAGGGAAAGTCCCTCTAGAATGTCACCCAAACTCAGTATAATGACAAACAGAAACTCCACTAGCACAGCTTTTAGTTTCAATTTCTTGGCATGAAAAATAAAATATCCAGGTAATCAGAGGAGGTAACTATTGCACAAGTGGATTCATTTTATTATTCATATGCTTTTCAAGGGATTTTTAAGAGCTTCTTTATCCTTCTCATTATGGGGTACCATGCAAAAGGAAGGCTCCCCGACAGGAGAGTCAACAGGCCGGTCAAGAGAGAAGAAAGGCCAGAGACTTTCTTTCTAGTGCAGTGGCCAGATGCCCTGTCTGTACAGAGGTTGGGGCACCATGCTCCAGCTATAATCCTTTCCCGGCAGTCTGGCTGAAATGGCAGTGGGACCGAGGCAACTGATTAAATGCAGAAATAAAAGCACACAGAAAATGGGATAGAAATAAATTAGTTTTAAACTTCAAGGTTCTGTAAGCAAGTGAATGCAGTGGGGGCAGGGAATAAGCCTGGGAATCAGTCTTACGAGATTTCCCTGAAACAAAGGGATTATGGATTGTCCGATATGAGGAAATCTCTCTGTTGCACAGCCACACATCAGACTTTTTTAACTCAGTGCAGTTCATTAAACACTTTGCACACGTTCAGAGATAATGGGTTGCAGCCAATTTCCTGAACAAGGCGGCCCAAGTCTGCTACCAGGGCTTCTACTCAGGCAGCGCAGGGCTGCGAGGCATGGCGCTCATCAGTGAGGCACGAGGGTCAATATTTCTTGCCATTTTTCATTACCTGTCCTTTCTCTCGCCTTTATGGATTCTCCTCTTTAGGTAATGGACTACTGTTAATCACAGAAGAGAGGCTGGGAGAAAAACTTGCTAACTGATCAGAGTTCAATACATGAAGTATTCAAAAGTAATTGACAGAAAGGAGAGAATATAAGCAGCACCACTGAAAAGATGCCCCATGTATGGTTGGTGACATCATAAAAAAAAAACACTCAGAAGGGGCTTGATCGTTGGGGAGGGGGAGAATACAACAGAGAAAGAGTTTTAAAACATACTCATTCCAGTCAAAACAAGGCTATTTCTGGGAAGTTTGGTCAGACATTTTTCAGGATTTGCTACTCACAGGCAGAGGCACGTGAGTGGAAGATTGCTAATGAGGACCAGTCCAGTTGGCGTCCACCAGATACCTCCTAATGCTTACATAAAGAATGGAGGGAAATCGTGGTACAGAACAGAATTATCTAGCCTCATCCTGACTACAGTCTGGCTATGAAAAACAGACTGTGCCATAAATCCCAATTCTGTCCTCACATTACTCTCTATATCCTCAAAATTAAAGTCAAGAGCTTATGTAACTGAGGAAGAGAGACACTGATGACCTTCCGAGGGATCTTCTTTGTGTGAAAGTCAGTTCTTTCTTCAATGAAAGAATATGACTTTGACATCTGGGCTTAAAGTGTGATCCTCCCACGTACTGTGTGCTTTTGAGCAAATACCCTCCTCTGAGAAGCCAGAATTCTATCACTCAGCCTAAGTTACAAGGGTTAACACATGCACAATGGGGCCATAATTCATATGTCTTGCTGCTGGGCAACTTGAAACACCACACGTATGTGCATGACTGTCTAGTCAGGTGGCTTATTAATTTTATTAGTGAAAATACTGATAAAAGTGATTGGATTCATTTGTACTATGATGGGACACTCGTGCATGGATCATCAGGGCCTCAAGCTAGCAGAAGAGTGTTAAATTTTGTGTCATAGGAAAGCCCCCAAGTCCTCCCACATCATATTATATATCATAATCATGGAACATCTGCTTCAGGTGAGTCCTCCAGACTGTGCCCTTCCAAGCCCTGACACTCCACAGACACAAAACTGATGCCAGAATATTACACAGAGTGCTGAGGTGTAGCTTAGCATCTTCAGGGCCCTGGGTTCCATCCCTACCACAGGAGAAAAAAATTAAAAACACATACCACAATAAAAAATGCATGGTATTTAATAAATAGGCACAAGTTGTATGTGTTAATTAAAATACATTTATAAAAAGGCTGGAATGGGCTGGGCGATTTAGCTCAGTGGTTCCGGCGCCTGTCTTGCAAGTGCAAGGACCCAGGTTCAATCCCCCAGTAACCACATACAATACTGAGTGTGGAGACTCACGCCCAACAGCCATGAGTACCACATACCACAGTGCCGGGCATGGTGGCTCACGCCTGTAATCCCAGCACTCGGGAGGCAGAGGCAGGAGGATTGCTGTGATGTGAGTTTGAGGCTGAGCGCAGGGCCAGCCTGAACTACAAAGCCAGACCCTGTCTCAAAAAACCTTAAAAAAAAAAAAAAATTGCTGGGAGATGGGGCCAAAGATTTAGCTCAGTGGTTCAGGCACCGGTCTTGAAAGTGCAAGGTCCTGGGTTCAGTCCTCTCGGTAACCACATACAGCAATGTCAGGTGTGGTGTCATGCCCACCAGCAGTCAGTACCACATACCACAGTGCTGGGCATGGTGTCTCATGCCTGTCCTCGCACTGGGGAGGCAGAGGCAGAAGGATTGCTGTGAGTTCAAGGCTGGGTTCAATACCAGCTTGAAGTGTAAAGTGAGACCCTGTCTCAAAAAACTAAAAAAAAAAAGTTGGGAATGTAGCTCAATAGGAGAACATGTATTTATCTAGCATAAATGAGGCCCTGGACTCAATCCTTGCCACTGCAAAATTTAAAAGTAAGTAAAATACAGGAGCATATATATGGCTACATGGTGAGCAGTTTTATTAGAGTGTCTTCCACAATGCTTTTTTTGCCTTGGAGCTAGCTGATCGTGGACTGAACTGAAATTGAGCCAACATACATCTCTCCTCCTTTATGGTGTGAATGTCAGAGTTGTATCTCACTGATGGGAAAACGACTAAAAGAGTAATACATAAATCACAAGAGAAGGCACAAAGAAAGCATACAATATGGTCATCTTAACAGACCATATACAATACGGTCAGATTAATAGAAAAAGACATAGAATTCACGCTGATGAAAATGAAATTGATGTGTGCATACTTAACTTCAACACACCTATTTTTATATACCTATACAATTAGAGATGAAACAAGTCAATGCCAGTACCATGCAGTATCATGAAAAACAAAATCATTCCCTTCAAAAACAAACAAAATAAGCTGGATATGGTGGCTCATGCCTGCAATCCCACCACTTGGGAGGCTGAGGCAGAAGGACTGCCACAAGTTTGAGGTGAACCTGAGCTACATAGTTACTTCAAAGTCAGTCTGAACCACACAGTGAAACACTGTCTAAACCCTCCCATACAAAATTACCTATTAACTTCTATTTCTTATGTCAAAAAAACAAACAAAAAAACCCAACTTACTGTTTACAGGCATAATGACCAAGCAAATAAAAAAGTAAACTGAAATGATACTCTCAACAATAAGACGGTTCAGTAGGGTAGCTAATAGTATTTTTAAAAAACAAACTCTCATTTCTGACAGTGGTGAGTCATTCATATTTACCTTCTGAAAGCCAGTAAGGAAGCTGAGTAAAATATTTTAAAAACTGCCTTAAGAGCAACAAAAAGCAACAAAATGGTAGGAACTACTAGGCCAAAAGCTAAGGAAGAGAAGGACTCTGAAGAATAACTACAACACTGACATCATTCAGGCCCAGAGAATTCACAGATTCAGTCAGATGTGGTTTTCAGCTGTGGCAGCTGGTAGGAAAAAGGGGACAAAAGCCAAAGATAAGAGCTACCCAAAGCGTTAAACTAGAGTCGAGGAAAAGAGATAATAGCTAAAAAGATAAAGCCTAAAAATACTCTAGAACAAATGAAAGACACAAATAAATTCAATAAACCATAAGCAGAAAGTTATTTATAGCATATATATCTCATGAAAGAGATTAGAAATCACAGAGAAAATATTAAAAAGAGATAAAAAGATTACTTTCAAAGGAAAGAGCAAAGTTATTATTTCCAAAGTTGGTGACAGCTAACTTTCCAAGAGCAACAACAGATGGCAGAACAGACTAATCTGTCTATGGGCATACCAAGCAGGGTCAGGTCTGGTTAGTACTTGGATGGGATACTCTAATTTGCTGAAAGAAAGCATACATTACCATAGAATTCTACATCCAAAGAAAGTACCTTTTTCAGAATAAGCACAAAACTAAAACATTTTTAGGTAATAATTAAAAGTTTGAGACCTAACACAGATGCATACATACAATTAAGTATGTGTATGTACATAGTTGTATGAGATATACATATATACAGGTTTCCCAACTTACCATGGAGTTACATAAGGTGAAAATGTTGCCAGGAGAAAATGAATTTAAAGCACCTAATTTACTGAACATCACAGGTTAGCAACACAGTAGGCTGTACAGTCCTGGCTGTCTACCTTCATGACTGTGTGGCTGCCTGGAGTTGGGGTTTGCTGTTGCTACCCAGCATCATAAGAGTACTACACATTTTTCCAGTGAGGGAAAAATAGTCCACGTGTCTGTGCGTACAGTGGCACATGCTTATAATTTCAGCACTCTGAGAGACTGAGATAGGAGGATCACAGGTTCTGATTCAGCCTGGGTAACCGAGCAACTTAGTGAGCACTTGTGTGGAAAAAAGAGGGGTGGGGCTGGGGTGTACAGCTCACTGTGTAGGTAAGGGTTCAGTCCTCCAGGGAACCAAAAGAGTAAATAAATAAAACTATGAAATATCTTTTCTTCTCAATGTATGCTTCTATGCCATCATAAGATAAAAAAAAAATCCTAAGTTGTACCATAACTACATGATCATCTGTACTTATGCAGAGAGGGCTAAGATGGGACAGTGGTATTTCATACTAAAAGTACAGAATGTAATCCTTCTCAGGCACATGTAGGACATTTACAAAAACTAAGTATATACTGTATTAGCCTCTCATTGCTGCAATAAAATATCTGAGGTGGTTAACTTATTTTTTTTTTTTTTTTTT
>PVIR01001246.1:0-34303 GCA_004026965.1 Petromus typicus | reverse complement strand
CCAGGAAGCCCAGAAAAATCTAAGAAACTGGGTCACAATCCCAGAGATTCAGAGTATACCTGATGACTTGGGGTTCTCCCAGCAGGCCTTGCCTCTTAGAAGTTGTACCTCCTCCCAATAGTGCTACCTACAAACTATACCTTCAACAATGCACCTTTGGGGATGATGTTCAGTCAAATTATGGCAGACACTAAGTGGGAAGTCTGACTTCAAATGACTAACTAATAAGGGGTAGTGGTGCATGCCTCAAATCCCAGCACTCAGGAGGCTGAGACAGGAGGACTGCCATGAGTTTGAGGTCATCCTGAACTACACTGTGTTCCAGGTCAACCAGAACTATACAGCAAGACCCTAACTCAAAGAACAAAAAGTAATTAAAAGCCTTTCTTCCATCACAACATAAATGTCAGAAACAAAAACATAATTAGAAGCTTTTCACTGTATTTAGAAATTAAGAAACACAAATATGAATCAGAGAAATCAAAATTGAACTTGAAATATTTTCAACGGAACAATAATTAAGTACTACATATCAAAACTTGCCGTGCAATTAAAGCAGTAATAAAAGGAAGCTCCCATTAATGAAAAAGGCATTTAATATTTAAAATGCTATTAATATAAGAAGTACATTTGCCATACTGAAGATACAGTTAAGTAGAAAATAAAGTAAAAGAAATCATCCAGAAGAAGAGATGAAGATAAAAAAAGAGAAGAGAAAGAAAAGCTTCTGTGGTTCTTAAGCGTGATTATTGGATTTTCAAGCTACTGTGTGAGTTACGCCTCCCTCAAACCTTACAATGTCACCGCATTACCTATCTGCTGTGAGAAAAAAAAGAACAGCTCAGAGATGTTAGAAACAGATGGTACAATACAATCTCCAAACAGAGAGTATAGGGCAGAGCCAATAAACCACACAGTGCTGGTAATAAACCAGAAATTTCCATAACCAAAGTCTATAGTTCAAAAAAAGTACATGGAGCATCAAAGAAAATAAATTAAAATAAAGTATATATATGGACATTAAATTGGCAAAATTTGAGGATAATAACTACAAATGGAAAACTTTTGAACAATCATGGAAAAACTGCCTACAGAAGGCAAAACCATTAAAATGGCAATAAATCTTTCATCAGTAACAATATATACCATAAATATAACTAGATATACTATCACTTAAGAGGGAGGGTGAAATGACAAAGGTTTCAGAAAAAACTAAAAAGACTGACCACCCCCAAGCATTTGCTCAAAGAATAGTTGGGAAATTGAACCTCAAAAGGAAAACAGGCCAAAAAAAGGAAATCAGTAAACATAAAAAAGTATGAACCATCAAATGTTGACATTAAAATGATAATAATCACAATTTATAAAACTGTTTAAAGACAAAGTACAAGCAAAGTACTACCCAACAATATCATAGAAAGTGAAGACTGGAGAAACTGGAACTAATACATTCTTAGAGTTCCTATAATGCTTGAAAGGAGGTAGGAAGCTTTCAACTTTAGTAGCTCAATGAAGCATGTTAAAAATTCATTTTTGAAATGGATGGCAGAAAATAATCCAAATATTTCAAGAAATCATAATGAAAGGAATGAATTAATTCTATCCAACAAAAAGTTAAAATGACTAGATTAACTTAAAAACCTACCTGTGTATTGTATAAACAAAGATATACCCAAGATATAATGGCAAGAAAACCAAAAGAACAGGAATGGAAAAAGATATACCAGCAAAATACCAACAATACTGGTAGATAAATTAATATCAAATAATGTAAATTCTAAGACAAAAATGACCTAAGATGTAAAGATGATCATAATTTAATGAAATAAAATACAAAAAAAATTACAGCTATGTTATTACAATTACAAACCTGCATATGTTTAATACTACTACCTAATAGCAAAAATTAAATGATTATATGGGCCAGGGAGTTAGCTCAGTGGTTCCGGTGCTTGTCTTGCAAGCGCAAGGACCAGGGTTCAATCCCCGGTAACCACATACAATACTGGGTGTGGAGACTCACGCCCAGCAGCAACCAGTATCACATACCACAGTGCCGGGCGTGGTGGCTCACGCCTGTAATCCCAGCACTCAGGAGGCAGAGGCAGGAGGATTGCTGTGATGTGAGTTTGAGGCTGAGCTCAGGGCCAGCCTGAACCACAAGGCGAGACCCTGTTTCAAAAAAAAAAAAAAAAAAAAAAAACCTTAAAAAAATATTAAATGATTACAGGAAGAGACAAAAATATATAATCATACTAAGAAATTTAACGAATTTCCTAGGAAAAAAAAAGTCAGTTCACCAATTAGACATAATGCCAGGTGTGGTGGTTCACACCTATAATACCAGCACTCGGGGAGCAGAGGCAGAAGGATTGATGAGTTCAAGGCTGAGTTCAGGATCAGCCTGAACTAAAAAGTGAGACCCTGTCTCAAAAAACTAAAAAGAAAGAAAAAAGACAGACACGAACACTTCAAATAGAAAAATGAATTCACACATACTGATACATAAAGCAAAAGAGAAATAATATAAATTCATTAACCGATAAGTAAAAAGCCCTCATTCCTGGGTTGAGCATATCACAAAACTAACCACATGTGACAGGTAAACAAAGTACTCTGCACCAACTGTGACGGTGCATTCCAGGAAACTTCATGAAAACTCATCTCAAATTTAAAGTAGAAGTGTGTATATAGGGGGCAGGGGGATGCAGGGCCGGGAGGAAAAGGGAAAAAATGAGAATCAAGTCATGTCATATTCTAGTACGAACGCTTAATGTTGAATGCAATTATGTATATTCATAATGTACTAATAAAGATAACTTTAAAAAATAATAAATTTAAAGTAATAATATAGAAATAAAAAAGGAAGCAAGAGAGAGGAAGGGAGGGAGGGAGGGAGTGAGGGGCTGGGATCTAGCTTACTGCAAAGACCCTGGATTCAGTCTCTAATAACAAGAAAAAAAAGTCTCAATACCAAAGAATTACTGTCATACTATAATTTTGGCACACAATGCTTACAATTTTAAATAAATACAGGAAAGGAAACAGTGTATTTGGGAAACTAAAACCACATTATTAAATTATTCATGACTTTAAAAAAACCTCTGATTTAAATTACAGAACATTTAATTATTCTATGCACTCAATTTGAAAAGTCAGGAAAGGAAAAATGCCATAGTGAAAAAGAAACAAGACAAAGAATATTCAAAGGTAGTATTCAGAAGAAAATAATAAAGTTAACTGCAGAATAAAAATAGAAATCAAACAAGAAAAAAACAAAACCAAAAGACTATTCTAATGAGAGACAAATTAGCAACATGGGCCAAGTAAAACAAGAAATACATTCAGATAAAAATTGCTATCAGTAGTAAGTGGGATATAATTAATGATCCTGAGTTAGATCCCCGGTAATAACATACCACAATGCCTGGTGTGGTCTCTCATGCCTGTAATCCCAGCACTGAGGAGGCAGAGGCAGGAGGATTGCTCTGAGTTTGAGGCTCACCTGGGTTACATAGTGAACTTAAGGCCAGCCTGAACTACAAAAGTGAAACCCTATCTCAAAAAGAAAAGAAAAAAATTTCTCTGGAAATACTATAAATTTTTGCCAGTAAATGTTTTAAATTAGGTTTTTTTTTTTTTTTAAACAGGTTCTCACTTTGTAGTTCAGGCTGGTCCTGAACTCACTATGTAGTCCAGGCCAGCCTCAACCTCACATCACAGCAATCCTCCTGCCTCTGCCTCCCGAGTGCTGGGATTACAGGTGTAAGCCTCCACAACCCGCATTGTGGTATGTCGTTACAGGGGTCGAATTTAGGACCTTGAGCTTGTCAGGCAGACGCCAGAACCTCTGGGCTAAATCCCCAGCCCTGACAATGCTGTTTTATACAAAACGTTCCAGACCGTAGAAAGATAAAGGAGGGCTGGTGATTTGGCTCACATCACACTATGCCTACCTCAGATGCACAAAGGCCCAAGTTCAATTCTTGGTACCACAAAAACAAAAAAAGAAAGAAAGGATACTTTATAAATCTTTTTAAGATATTACTGTAACCTTGATACATGAATAGTATGATTGGGGCTGGGGATTTAGTTCAGTGGTTCCAGTGCCTGCCTTGCTAGAGCAAGGTCCCGAGTTCGCAGTACCAAAAAAAAAAAAGTATGATGAAGAAAACTCACAAGGCCAATATAACTTTAATTGTAGATGTAAAAATTATAAGTTAAAAACTAGCAAAATACAAAAAAATGAGAATTAAGTTGTGTCATATACTGGTACAAATTCTCATTGTGGAGTGCAATCATGATATGTATATGTAATGTACCAATAAAGATTTCAATTAAAAAAAACTAGCAAAATACAAAAGGAGAATTTAGTCAAGCTTTACATGCAGTGCTGAGCTATGTCTACCCATGGGGTGGGGTACAAACTCTCAATTGACACAAACACCACGTTGGTGGCCATATTCTACCTAAGAGAAAAGAGCATGGTAAATTATGATTATTCACCGTATTAGAAAAGAATGACTTTGCTTAATGGGCATTACGCAGTTTATCTTTTATTTTTAAAAAAAGTTCAATTACTCGAATTAAACAAGTTTGCTTGAAGAGTTTGTATTATGAGTGTCATAAAAACTGTGGAAAGTACAAATAATTCAAAAATTAACTCACTAATCAGAATAAAATACATTAGTTCTGAAAACGGTACATCATTTGCAACTAGATTCTTTTCCGCTTCACAGAAGAAACTGCAGCCTGAATATTATGCTTCTCATTTATTATTTACTACCTAAAATGGTATTACATATTTTAAATTGATATTGTTTTGTCTAATTTGTGCAATACAGATTTTATTCTATTCTCTAGAAAACCTAGCAAGCTAAATGTAACAAAATAGTAAAGTAAACCATTAGAGCATCTAATGAAAATCAAGGTACTTTTAGATACATTATAGGCTTTTAATAGATTAAGTCTATTCTTAGATTGCTGAAAATTTTTTAATTTGTCAATAATTTTTATGTTTATAAAAGTGATTATATGATTTTGCTATTAACTTGATAATTTCTACATATAATACAGATGAGGACAAATATATCTGATAAACTATAAAAAAATACACGATATACACCAACCTCAAAACAGCGGTTACCATGGAAACAAATAGCAAGGATAGCAGAGGGCCTTCAACTGTATTTTCTATTTGAAAAAAAAAAATCTGAAGAAAATATAGCTTAAGTCCAGGTAATAAGATTTTTAAAATTCATTTTCATGTTTCAAATATTTCATATTTCTGAAATAATATGAAGGAAATCATGTACACTTGTTGCAAAAGACTTTACTGTTATAAAAACAGAAAATGTGAATAGATTATTAGTTTTCTCCAAATAGATATATATTTTTAACCTCCTGCAGCAAAGTGTCAAAGTTTATATTTCATGATTCTTGGGGAAGAAAAACAATGGCAACACAAAAGCTTAATCTATAAAAATTAAGAAGTTCTATTGTTTTCAGCAATGCCGTGTGGCATGGATTTCTTCACCAATCAATCAACTTTGGGTCCTCCGAACAAGTTTCTGTATGACAATTGTGCTGATCCCACAAAGGCTCCTCCAAATGGCTTACTTCCGCCCCACCTCACTCTGGTTTGAACTATGGCATGCTCTGTTGCAAATGAAGTAAGCTCTTTTGGGAAAAAACGAAGAGCTGTTCCATAGCCTGCTTCTTCCACAGGCAGAAATCTCTGAGGTAGGACCCCAGAGGAACAAGGGCAAGTTTTCTCTCAGTGAAACCAAGAGTCTGATCTGTGGATTGCAGGACAGCAGCCTAATGACCTTAATTCTCTCTTGGCTTCGACCCTCCCACCTGCGGTGTACCCAGTGCTCTCACAGCACCCAGGCCAAGGGAGAACTTGTGTTCCACAAACAGGAGAAGGGCTAAAGAAGGAACTCATCGCAAAAAGTGCAAATGCCTTCACTTGGAACCTCAATGACAGGAATAAAGGTACGACCCTTTATAGGACGAAAGCTCCCCAAATGGCAGCTGGAGGATGAGAAAACCCTGCCATATTGATGACAGCAGTCTGGGTAGGGCCTCTCACTCCCAGCTGGAAATAAGGAGACAGGGAGTAGTCTTGCATCCAATGACACAACTCGACTCTTTCCTACCAAGTTGAGTAGACTTCCTTGAGAAGACATTTCTGTATTTATTGTCTGTCCTCAGCCTCTCTTTGTGGAGGGGGTAGGCAAAGCTCTTCACAGTCATGCTGCAAGCTGATCTCCCCCACATGTCACTTACGTTTTACGACAAGCAGTGTATTCTCCACAAAAGCAGTAGGAACTGTGAAAGTGAAAACGGAGGATGGGTCTGCTAGGACCCAGAGGTAAGAACGTAAGAACCTTCAAAACAGTAAGTCCTGCTTACTTCCCTACCAGTTTCTACAGTTCCACTCTTTCCTCAAAGAGATGAATTATCCTCTTTCCAGTGACTTCAGCCTATGAACAAGTATATAAAGAAAAATGTAGCAGCAGAGAAATACCTCCAACTTTGGGGAAGCTCAGACTCCTCCTCTAATGAAATACAGATGAAACTAAGAAAGAAACGTTATAGGCAACTATCATGGGACCTTATATCTAGAACTCTGGTGTCACGAAGATGACACCAGAGCCTAGTTCTCAGGCCAGGTAACTAGGCTAACACATGACAATGTGACCTTCCCCCCTTTGGCCACTTCTGGTAAACTGTAGCTGATCTGTACTTCCTCTGTTTGTATAACCCTACTGTTATGTGCTCTTGTTATACTACTAGCCACGAGTTTAATTAATATATTGGGGATTTGGTGAACTTCCTTAATCAAAATACAGGGTTGGGTTTGGTTCAGTTTGTTTTAGCAGTACCGGGGATTGAACCCAGCATCTCTGCAGCGAGTGCTACCCTCAACCCCTTTTTTCATTTTCTTTGACAGGGTCTCACTAAATCACTAAGGTGCCTGGGCTAGACTTGAACAAATGATCCCTCTGCTTCACCCTCCCAGCAGTGCCGAGATCACAAGTATGCACCACATTCCCAGCTTCTCTTAGGATTTGGATTTTATTTGGCTCTCTTTCAGGGTCACCACAGAAAATAATATGAAGTTATTAATTTTCCCTTGTTTGCTAAATTGAACATTTAAGAAAACCTTTAAATATTTAATCCAATGTTTTCATGTATTTTGAACCAAGATTGTTTGTTAAGAAACGTACACTGCTATTGTTAGATATAGAAGCCTCCCAGTTATGCTGTTTTGCTACTTATGTTTAAATTTTAATTACAAGAACAACACATATTCATTGAAGAAAAATCAAACCAAAATGGAGTATAGGCTAGAGATTTAGCTCAGTGATTCTAGCATCTACCTAGCAAGTGCAAGGTCCCAAATTTGATCCTTAGTAAGCACACACCATAATGCCAGATATGGTGACTCATGCCTGTGAGCCCAGCAATGACAAACACATACCACAGTGCCGGGCGTGGTGGCTCACACCTGTAACCCCAGCACTCAGGAGGCAGAGGCAGGAGGATTTCTGTGAGTTAGAGGCAGGCCTGGGCTACACAGTGAGCTCAGCGCCAGCCTGAACTACAAAGTGAGACCCTGTTTCCAAAAAAGAGAGAGAGAGAGAATATAAAAATATAAAGCTTCCTCACTTGGACTTGGTGGTTTTTTCTTCTTATCAATTTTTGGTGATTTCAGGTTTTGTAGCAGACTGCGCTAAGCAGCCACATGAAACTTACCCCCTGTAAGATAAAATGATTGTCAGCACTTGGGCATCAATACCCACCCTCACAAAGCTTTCAGTTTTGTAGGGGAAATACATGAAAACACTGGCATACCACAGAGTAATTGATGTATCGAAAAATCAGTGAAGAAGTCCAGATAACAAATGCTAATAAGGTGGAAGATAAAGAAAAGAGCTTTGTGGGTTATGCAGGGGGAAAAAAATGAAAAGGAGGTAGTCAGTAATGAAAATGTCTGAAGGCGGTCCCAAAGAGGATGTGGAGGAGGAAGGAGCACATCACAGAGATGGATTCAAAAGAAATGCTGAAAAGACAAGTTAATTAAGCAAAGTGGCGCCTCCTTCCCCAGAATGAAGTCTTGATATCTGCAGTACTCAGGGCAGCTGGTCAGGCTTAGAGCTCATTTTCCATTTGTCATTAATTGCCATCTGAAAAAAAGCAATCAGACTTCGAATGCAGTTTAAGAGCGATAGCTATCCAATTGACGGAGCTAGTTTGGTTATTATGCTAATTAATTTATCAGACACGAATGATTTGAGCACCTCCCCTGTCACTAGAGGAATATGGAAAATTAGCAACTCGAGACAAGAGGTCAGACTAGTCCTAGGGGTTACATTTATGCTTCTATTTAAATACTAGCATCTCAATGTCTGACTTCATCCCAATCTCTAACCTTCTATTTCTGGGCCTTCAGCCAGTTAGGGTAACTCTCCTTTCCATAACCTTAGATTTTCAAGGGTCAAGGTGTGGTGTCTGAATCATTCACTATTACATTATTAGTAGAAAAACAGTACTATCCACTTAGCATCTACTTCTTAGCTGATAAACAATTAATTTCCTAAATATCAGTTTATCATTTTGTCTACTCACTCGATTATTCCTAAGCATCCACTCAATGCTAGGTCCTGTGCTATCTACTAGTGAGACAGCAAAATGATGACAGAAAAGAGACTCAGTGTCTGCCAGTGCTCTCTAACGAGAGATATCAATAAATATGTAATCAAATAAATACAGAATTATGAATTTAAATGGATGCTATGAAGAAGCGAAGGGAATTTAAAGGATCTTTAAAAGATTTGAGAGGGATTGTGGAGATTTTAGCACTATGAATATATGTTCAGTTGCAAATAACAGAATAATGACTAACGGGTTTTTAAGAAACAAACACATTTAATGACCTCTCACAAGAAAATCTGCAAGTAGGTGGTCCCAAACACACTATCGGGACTAAACTACATCACAAAGGGCCCAACTTCCTCTTGTCTTTCCCTCTAGTGAGCACGCTAGCATTCTGTCTATCTTGCTCCTCATGCTGCTGGTCCAAGATAGCTGCTACTCTAGGATAACTACAATCAAGATAGGAGGAAGTGGTCAGTCTGCTTACTATCTTTCTTCTCATAGAATATTCCTCCCAGAAGCCTCCAACAAATATCCTTTTATGTGTCATTGGTCAGAACTGAGTCACATGCTCATCTCGAAATCAATCTACATCCAGAGAATGGGATTACCAAGCTTAATTTAGCCTATTCAGCACTTGTTTCCTAGCATTGGAGGAAGGAAACCTCTCCCTGAACAGGTTACTGTGCTAATATCAAAAGTCTTTAAAGTAGAAGAAAAAGGAACATGGTTTAATATTTAACAACAGTGGAAATAATCCATGGGACCTATGCACCAATTTAGTGAGAATAGATTCAAATATCATTCAAAAGTTTCAAACTTAAAAACTACAGTAATCATGGTGCCAAGAATATATATAAAGAGACTGTGGGAGGAAACATGTAATTTCTGAGAGAGACAATGAATTCAACTTTCTCCTCCTTGAGTTTAAGGTGGAATCACTGACTCTGATACAAATGCAGGATAAGACCTCAGAAGAAAGGCTGGACTTAAATACAGATACTTGTATCCATAATGAGGTAGGATTTGATACTACAGCAATAAATAACACCATTAGGGGAGAAAATAAAAAGAGGGATGATGTGGAAGGAATCTTGGTGAATAGATATAACTAGAAAATAATACGAAGATAATGTTGCCATAAAAAAAGGACGGAAGGTAATTCATTACAGACATCCCCAAACCAAAGGATTATAATAACAAGACATCCAAGAAGTACAGTTTTCAAGGCAAAGTACTGGTCAACATTGTTGACTACTAAAGAAATGTCAATGATACAAAATAATCTCTTGGGTCGGGGAGTTAGCTCAGTGGTTCCGGCGCCTGTCTTGCAAGCACAAGGACCTGGGTTCAATCCACCGTAACCCACATACAATACTGAGTGTGGAGACTCACGCCCAGCAGCAACCAGTACCACATACCACAGTGCCGGGTGTGGTGGTTCACGCCTGTAATCCCAGCACTCGGGAGGCAGAGGCAGGAGGATTGCTGTGATGTGAGTTTGAGGCTGAGCTCAAGGCCAGCCTGCACCACAAAGCGAGACCCTGTCACTCACACACACACACACACACACACAAAAAAACCTCTTGAAAAATTTCAGGGGATGCTGGGACAGAAACCAGGTTGTAGAAACCAAGGATTTTAAGTACCTTAATATAATATACATTACATTCATTTGTGTTCCTTTCTGTCTACCCTTTCAAAAGTTTGGAAATAATAGGAAGGAAAATATGGGCTAGCAGGTTGCAAGTGATGGCCAAGTCAGAGGGAGGAGAGGGTCAGTGGATAGGTAACTCAAAGATAACTGCAGGTGAGAGGAGAAACAGGGAAAAGAGTAAGCAACACTGACAGTAACTGAGAAAACAGGAAGAGATGAAGTGAGAGGTCACAATAAGGACAACAGCCCGGGCCGGGGAGTTAGCTCAGTGGCTCCGGCGCCTGTCTTGCAAGCGCAAGGGCCTGGGTTCAATTCCCCGGTCACCACATACCATACTGGGTGTGGAGACTCACGCCCAGCCGTAATCAGTACCACATACCACAGTGCCGGGCATGGTGGCTCACGCCTGTAATCCCAGCACTCTGGAGGCAGAGGCAGGAGGATTGCTGTGATGTGAGTTTGAGGCTGAGCTCGGGGCCAGCCTCAACCACAAAGTGAGACCCTGTCTGAAAAAATCCTAAAAAAAAAAAAAAAAAAGGGACAACAGCACACTCAACAGGGCACACGAAGAAGAAAAGAGAATGAGAGAGGCTGGAAAATATGACATGTGAGGGAAAATGGGTAATAAATTTCAAGGTATCTAACAGATAACAGAAGTAATCAAGGAAAAGTAAATGTCAATGGACTTAAGAATGTTGTCCCCAGCAAGCCCCAAAAAAGCCATCAGGAAAGCAGGACCACGTTGCAGATGAACACAGAAATCCATCAAGGGTAGTAGAGAAGAAAACTGGAAACTAAAGGCCCAATGATATGGTTATGACATAGTTATATGGCACTGGCCAAATGGTTACAAATTATAGTGGTGCCTTGGTTTATGAGTTTAATGTGGTCTGCAATTTTGGAACAGATGGCCACGTTGAGTTTGTGAAGGGAAGATGGCCATGGCATGTTTGTCCCCCAATGCACAGTTTGCAAAAAACCCACAAAATTCTGCCAATCACTTGTGTTTTGAACCAAACTGATTTCAAATAAAAGTATTTATGAATCAAGGTACCACTGTGACAGGTAAAACAGTGAGCACGGGACAACTGAGGACACTAGAATGCCAAAAACACATGAGGTAATGGGGCATATGGCTGGAAAAGAGACACATTCATTGTATGAAGGGACATACATGTATATATATAAAAATATTAAATCTCACAAGGAGGCTTACAAGGAAGATGTCAGGGAAAAGGGTTGGAACCGAATCCTATCCTAAAGATACATCATTATGCACCATAATCTGTCTAAAACTGGCAGCATATGTACATCTCTTTTGTTCTGAGTTTAATTCCATGACATTCTGCGCAATGTGGACAGTTCAAACAAAAGCGTTACAATCACCAACACTTCTAAGCCCTTGTAATTAATTGCACAACAATTCATAGATGTGCATATGTGAGCATGAGTTATCAAAGATGGGTGTAAGAGAGCAAAAAAGAAAACTGAGGCAAGACATTAAGAATGGCAGATTTGGGGCTGGAGATTTAGCTCAGTGGTGCCAGCACCTGCCTTGCAATCAATCATAAGGTCATTAGTTTGACCCCAGGAGCCCTCAGACTCACCAAAATATTCTTAGATCAGAGATTTAGCTCAGTGATTCCAGTGCCTACTTTGTAAGCGCAAGGTCCTGAGTTTAATCCCTGCTACCAAAACACACACACACACACACACCCACCAGATTCAATGCTACCTGGTACAGGTGCACCAGCTTCTTGATAGTTTAACTCCTGACAGTGAAATGGTAAAGATAGTATGTAGGGAGGTAGGAGGGAAGCAAAAGGCGGCAGCCAGTTGGCTAAGAGATAAAACCAAAGCCACATTACAGATTGCATGGTCTCTGAAATTCACAAGACCTTTCTGAGTCTTCACTTACACAGATGCAAAGGACTTTTTGGGAGTCTAGAAACATCTACTATGTCAGACTACAAACAGACACACAAGGGTGCCACTGTGAGATGAAATCAGGTTATAGAAAGGCCAATGAAAATTATTTAGTAAAGAAGGAAGAACAAGTTTTAAAAAGAAACAAGCTACAAAAAGATGAATCTGCTAAAGCAGCTATCCTTGTACGTTCTTAACCTGTTTTATACATAGGCAATAAGCAGAAGAAAATGAGTATGTGACCTATAATTGGATGTGAATAATGTTTATATAAAGCAGCAAACTATCTTTCATTTGCTATGTCAATTAGATTTCTGTCATCTCTTGCTTTTGATCATGGAATAACTGCTTCATGTTTAACAAAGAGAAAGAGATCTCTTCATTCTCAGATGGGTGAGTAGAAACCTTATTAAACAATTAACCTCCGTACACAAATAAACATCCCACTGAAGTAGCAAGATTAGCCTCAAGAGATGTGGTAGAACATAAATACCTTCTAGAAGAGAAAATGAGTGGCCAGGCAAGATGGTACACACCTGTAATCCAGCACTCAAGAGGCTGAGGCACGAGTACTGCCATGAGGTCAAGGCCACTCTGAATTACATAGTAAGACCCTGTCTCAAAAACAAAAATTAAAAGACAGGAAACGAGCAGAATACAGGTTGGTACTATAGAATAAAATAAAAATTTCCTTAAGGTAAATAAAGGACACATCATGATGAAGGTGATGATTCTGATACATCTTAATATAGACAGGTACATGATAAGGATTTTTACAAGACAATTATTTGACTTTATGAAGTACACAGGACACATATTATTATTGTTCCCAGTTAATAAATTAAAAAGGTGAAGCTTTCTTAGAAAGGTTGTCCATGAGCACACAGTGGAGTCCATGATTCCATGGTGCTCATGATTCACTGAATGCCCTCTTTACAAACAACAGGCTTATCCAATTACCACATTTACCACATACACACACACACACACACGTGGTACATCTGTATACACACATGTGGTACATCTGTACACACCTCGGTGCTGGGAGCAGTTACGGAGGTGCAGAGTCAACACTCAGGACAACAGGAGTAAATAATGAATATCGGACTACAGCACTGAAATGGGCCTTTATGCATGGAAATATTCTTACCTTGTATCGAGTTCCTCTTTGAATAAAACATTGACATTTTCATTGTGTCTGGGAGCCTGCTGTTGGCTTCCAAAAGCTCTGGCGCCATACCACGCTGTCACTGTAACAGCTCTCCAGTGAGCTATCAAAAACCCAGCTAGAACATTTTGAATACAGTAGTTTGCTTGCCACTAGAACGCTAAATTACAGTATTTTATATTTATCACTATTTAAATTTTAGTGATGCCGTATAAATGTTAACATGGTCTTACGCTAATATGATCAGAGAGAGAAGTCTTAACAACACCACATAATAGCTCAGTGTTTGGGTGACTTATGATTTGGTGAGCAGGCTCCAAAGCATGCTTCTCAGGTTACCTAGTTATTCCCCCTTTATTGAGATGTGACATGAAGATGCTACACAGTTCACCATGAAAGGCATTTCCTATGGCAAGGGATGGGTAGGATAGCTGGTTAATACGAAAGGTAGAAAATATTTAATCACCCAAGATTTCCAAAAAAAGGATCTAAGAGAGAAAGGTTAACGTTTGATTTGTTTTATTTCTGGCTTAAGAAGCAAAAGACAAGCCTTAGTAAGTTCTCAAATATCTAAAGTTTACAGGAATAAGATTCTGGACTTCTGCACCCACCAGTGACGAATCTGCACATTCTCCACCTTTCCAGTGATTGCACTGATTTCTCTGCACTTCCTGTGAAGCTCTGGAATGTGACACCAAAGAAGATGAACTTGGCTTGCAGCCCAGTGCTTGGTTGTCTATAAAACCACCTCAAGACAACTGGGGCCGAAAGATCAAGGCAGGGAGGGCTAAGAAAAACAAAGGCCTGCAGTGCTCTGAGCCTCTCCTCAAAGAGCAAATCTTTCGCCTTTCCTAGCTTTGCCATGTATTTTATTACAGAAAGATGCTGAAACTCACACTGAGGAAACAGACTGAAATTTTGACGAAAGGTATGCATAAATAAAAAGCAAAGAAAATCTTGTCAAAGCGAAGCGCACTGTGGTAAACATGTTCAAAACAGCTTATCTTCGGAAGCACCATAACCTCTCATCTAGGCAAGGCAACCCTTATCGTCACCACCAATTCTCTTACAGCGAGAATCAGAGTATTTTTTCCTGTTTTAGAGGTAAAAATGATACCAGGGCCAATGTTTAAAAATGGGAGGAAGGGTGGCATTCACTGGACGGTGGCAGCAGGCAGATGTCTTGACCTTTTAAAAACGAGCATAACAATGTGACGCCAACATCTCTTTCTGCACCGTTCTTTCAAGATGCAGTCTCTCAATTCCTTCTGCCTGATGAGTTTTGTAGCACAATATAAACTGATTGAAATTCTGAAGAACTCCCAACCCAGAGAGTACGATGACCTGACGGCATGTTGATTGGTTCTGGACAACTAGGAGAAGGCATATTCCTCTCAAGAGGCCTTCCTTGATCAGGTTCATCATTTATTCATTACTATATGTAGATTTATTCCAAACGGGCCAACTTTTGGAGTTTATTTTCCTCACTAACTACAATCTGTGCTGGTCTAACTTTTTATTAGCTTTTTACTAAAATAGAGAATATGACCTAAGATCTGTTATTAAATATATATATGTGTGTGTGTGTGTGTGTGTGTGTGTGTGTGTGTGTGTGTGTGTGTGTGTGTGTGTGTGTATGACAGAGAACAGAAAGTCATAGATGGTGGTGATATGGGTAAAAATTCACACCTACTTGAAATAGAATCAAATTCTAGTTTCATTGGTCTCACACTGAAATTTGAGCAGAGACATGCACAAATGCAAACGTAACCATCCTCAAGCCAACTGGCTCACAGTGTCCAGCCAATGGGATACCCACCTACGCAGCTTACCTGGAAAAGGCAGCCCCCAGCACAAAGGCAGCATACTCCTTCACCAGGGGCTCTGTGCTGTTCAACCCATTGATCACCACTTGAAGACCACCAAAGGACAGCAGGTCCTGGGCATTATCCATCTGCAACAAAGGTACAGTTCTGCACAGGTTACCCATGTAGGAAGGCAAAGGTCTTCCAACAGTCTTTCTTTTGGTGACTATCCAAAAACAAGTCTAAAGCCAAGTAAAAAACAACAGTGGCCTTCATGACTAAGAAAGGGTGTGTAAAAAACAAACCAAATTTTAAATCATCTTAAATGTGAGAACTCTAATTCATGTAACACACTTAAAAGTACCTGCGTGGGAACTAGCGGAAATGGCACCTAGCTATTGCTCATGCCAAACTTGTCTTGGAAAATTCTAATACCAGAATGAGTCACAAAGCTTACTCCAAACATACAAGCTGTTAACACAAAGAATTTGGCATCATGAGCACCACTAAATGGTGCCATGCCTCCTGTTGATGTCCAACCCCAATGTGGGCAGTGGAAGCAACAGACATTAAAAAAAAAAGAAAGAAAAAAATAAAAATACAAAAAGCTGATCTCCCATCGCAGTAGCAGGGATTGAACTCAGGACCCTGTGCTTGCCAGGCAGGCGCAGCACCACTGAGCCACATCCCCAGCAAAAAAAGCTGATATTTAATTAGAAGCCTGGAACTATAAAAAAACAAAAAAACAAAAAAAACGCACATTGATGAATAAGCTGAAGTGGGGGAAGGAGCGGTACAGAGTGCTAGGAGGCTAGGAGAGGAGTAACAACAGCACCCTTTTCTAAGGCTGACTGACTCTGCGGACCTTTACAATAAAATGTGCACAAGTCACTCTTACAAAGGCTTCATCTAGGCCTGTGCTACTAGCTAGTGATTACAGATTGGACAGCAGAGTACTTCTATCACTGGGTAACTAATAAGCTGAATGACTTTAATATACTTAAATAATGAACCCAACAGACTATAAAAGGCCTCATTACAAAGAAGTCAGTAGTAAATTACTGTACTGACTTATCATACATCTCTGACTTGACCTGTAATGGATGTGTTTTTATGGGGGGCATTTAGATTATTATTTTAAACTAGTATTAAATTACAATTTTACTAATTAACTTACTAAGTCTTATATGTGAAAAAAATCAGAATTAATCTCTCCCCACTCCGCTAACCTCACAGACGGTCTCTTGCTCACAAGCTGATCCCACCATACAAATCATCAAGGAAATTCAGGAAGCTATGGCCTAACAAGGTGATGGCTATCTATCTTTTCTCCAGATTCTACAGTGCTGTCTTCTATCCACATCCTTGCCTCTGCCTCCAAACTGAAAGTGACTTCTACCAGAGAGATCAGATGTGAAGCAGAGTATCTGAGCCTGCCGATGTTTTGGGGGATGGGCTTTTACCACTTGAAAGATCATTTTTATACCTTTTTTTTTTTTTGAGACAGCGTCTTGATATGTATAGTTCAGGCTGGCCTTGAACTCACTACAAAGAGTAGAGTGGTCCTGAACTCACTATGATCCTCCTTTCTTCACCCTCCTGAGTGCTGAAATTGCAGACATGCACTACCACACCTGGCTCATTTTCACACAATTTGATAGAAACTGCACAAGAGAAGAAGTTTTAGTTTGTTCTCCCACTGGGGTAGCTCTGATGACTAGAACAACTATGACTGCATCACTGTGGAGTATATAGTTAGGTGCTAAGTGAATACTGAGCTGAAGAGTATGAATTTGATCAGAAAAAAAAAAGTTCTTGCAATACAATTTCACTGTAAATAATAAAAGCAATCTGATGTTTATTTGTGCCAGAGTGAGTGAGCTTCTGCTACCACCGATCTCTAAAAAATGGCCAATCCAAGCCGTAATGAACAAGAGGGTTTCTTTTCCGCCCCAATCTGTCCTTACGAAGAGCAGGGGGTACGAGGCACAGCCTGGCTAAGCAGAGATGCACAGGTGGACTGCTTTGCCAGCTTAAACACCAGCCCTCCTTACACGCTCTGATTCTAAAATATTTGCATCTATTGCTGCCTATCTTGTCCTTCTCTTTGCTCCAGGCTTTCTAAGACAAAGCTGTGGCTCGGAATCCTGCCATCTTGTGCCTGAGCTGCCTTTATCAAACCCCATATGAGTTTCAGGTAGAGTAGCTGCCACTCTTACTACCAAAGCAACATAGCTCAGAGCTACACAAGTTCTAGTTTAGATTCAGTTCATTTATGTTACTACAACAATAATTCAGTGTGATAGGAATGCTGACATTTATTTATATAATCATGTTAGCCATTTGAGGAGCTCTCTCGTTCCCCCCCCCCACCGGCAGTGAAGAAGAGTCATTCTGCTCATGCACAATAAAAACTGGGCCCTCCTCAGCGTCAGACAGGAAATGCATGACCAGGACCCAGGCACTCGGCTCTTCCTTTGGATCTGCAGTAGGAACTTCTCTCAGGTGGCTTTCAGGCTAGGGAGGCCCAGGTGGAGAGGACAGTGGTGTGTGTGTGTGGGGGGGGAGGAACAAGAGAACTAGGCCAACTAGTTCCTTCCTTTTAGGAGGAAAGGAAAAAATCAGAACACTAAGAAGACAATGAGTGAAGAAGAAACAGAGGAAACTAAATAATTAAAGGATCACGCAAGGGGAGGCATATCTACTGCTCTAGGGTAGGTGAGGGGTCAGTAGCCATTTCTCATAAATAACTCACAATGTGTTCTCCACATACAAGGTTTTGCTTTTCACATATCCTATTTTAATAATTCAAATATGGCCATAAGGAATCCTTGGGCAGACCCAGACCCAGTTCAGGTCCCTGAAGACCACAGTTCCTTAAACTTCCATTCAGTTTAACTGGGAATAAGAATGGACTGAGAAGTTCCAGGCAAAAAGACTATCATTTCCTTTAAGTTAACACTCATCACTTCTATTTTCCAGCACAACTGGAAATCAGGGCTGTGTCTCCACAATCCCCCAGTGAAGTAATGATTTAACATTGTTACGTGGCAGCCTAATGAGCCAGCCTAAGCCAAGGCCCTCAGACTTCTAAATGAAACAGCAATGACCCTCTGCCAAGAGGCCCGGCGGGATGGCTCCTATGATGACCTCAGGTTGAGTCTGAAATACCCAAGAAACAGCGACCTGTGAAACTATAATGGGAGGGCACCTGAGGGATGATACCGCCAGGTGACCAAAGGACCTGTGGGGGGCAGGGCTGCCGGCCACAGCTTCCTGTGCACTCATTCTCCTCTATGTACACTAAGCTCTCTCTCTAGTTACTTTGGCCTTTTATGTGCAACTAAAGCAAGAGCCTATAGAAATCTGACACCTAAAGGCCCATACAAGTTTGTTAAGATGAAAAAAAATAAGTAAATAAAAGCTATCAACATCAGAGCAAGACTAAGCTGGCCAATAACCCCTAGGATCTTTAATACTTTAAATATCTCTAACAGAAAAGCTGTGGGAGTTCCTGTTGAGGAAAGAGAAACCAGATTTGTTTTTTTCTCTGAGATCACAGTCCTGCTATGTGAGACCTGAGAAAAAGTTATAAGCAGAGAAAGAGGATGAAGAGGCCCCATAATTCCTGCAGATACGCCGCACACTCATCTTCTTTCACTACAGAAGCCAACAAAATCCTAAACAAAGAAAAAAATGTCTTTTAGTTGGTTTATAGAGAACAAGGACACTATCGTGTGTGGGAGGACACTGAGGATCTATACCCGGGTAAGGATCTCAAACAAGCCTTTGATTATGATTACACAGCTTCCTGGGCCACCATCATCCCTACCCTGTGTTACCACAAGAACCTCCTCGCTGGCCTCTGCTTCTGCCCATGCCCCCCACCTCCAGCCACATTTTCAACATAGCAGCTGGAAAAGTCCTTTAAAAAGTCAGTCAGATCCTGTCATTCTTTTGCTCAATATCCTTCAGTTACTCCTTTCCACAGTTACTCCTCATTCCACAGAACGAGGCCCCCACACTCTTCCCGTTAGCCCTCAGCTTCATCTGCTCTTTCTCTCCTTTATCTCAGCTCCTACCACACAGACCTACTTGTGGTTTTCAAAGAGCAATGCAAGCTTCCTGCTCAGGACTCTGGTTCTCGCTGGGCTGCCCACTTTAGATGCTCCTTTCTCAAGATTATTAATTCCTATCCTGCTTTCCTTCTTACTTTTCTGTAACACCACCTTCAAACATACTGTTTATAATTTACTTATTTTGTACCTTTGTCTCCTTGCCTCTATTAAAAAGGAAAACTACAGTTTTGCTGATAGATGGATCTCAAATGCTCCAAACAGTTCCTGGCTTAAGAGGCATTCAATAAATTCATTTGAGACTCTATCTCAAAACAAAGATGCAATTAATAGTGGTACCTACTCATAAGTCAGTTGTAGGGTCAAGAAATTAATGTATACAAAGCAGCCAAGCATGGTGGTATAACTCTGTAATCCCAGGACTCAGGAGGCTGAGGCAGGAGGATCACTTTAAGTTCTAGGCTACATAGCGAGTCCAAGGCCAGGCTGAACTGCACAGCAAGACCTTTCTCAAAACAAAGTGCTCGCGTGCGTGCACACACACACACATATACACATACATGGCATTTGAAGCAGTGTTCAGTATATAATAAGGCTCAATAAATACGGACTATTAGAAGTCTGATCAGCTACTTTTCCACTTTACGCCCCACAATGGTTCAAGAACTAAGGCTAAAATCGTAAAGAGCACAATATCCCCAATCTTACTTCTTTGACAGCCCCTTCCCATTTCATCTATTACCTTCTCCCCTGGTAACTCTGCCCTAATCACACCAGTCTTTCTCTGGCCTTCAATCTCAAGCTCTTCTCTGTCCCCAGAATTTTTGTACATGCTGCTTATTCTGCACTAATCCAAAGACTGGCAAACTTTTCCTACTGGGCCTGACGGTAACTGTTTTGACTATATAAGCCACAAGGTCCCAATCATGACTATTCAATTCTGCTATTATAGCATGAAAATAGCCAAAAATAACAAGGAGGAGTGAGTATGTCCCAATAAAACTTTATTTGCAAGAACAGTCATCTGGCCGGATTGGCCCAAGAGCACCAGTTTGCCATCCTGTTTGCCATCCTTTTCCCCCTCTGTACCTGCCAAACCCCTAATGAGTTTTAAGTGCTTAGTCTAAAATGCACATCTCTGAGAACCTCCCGTTATTGCCCTTGACAAGGTCCTATGATTCTCCTCTGGAGCCCTTAGTACATTCTTTAATTACTTTATTATTTGTTAATTTGTACAACTATTCTTTCTTCTTCCAGACTATAAGCTACATACGTCAGAGACGATGACTATTTTACCTCTGCTATATCATCAGTGTTGAAAAAATAAAGGAAGTAATACAGAAAGTAAAAAAGGGGCTCATTCTGGCTTCCAAGAATGTGTGCGTTACAGCAGACACTGGCCTAGAGTGAGAACAGTCCACACCTTGGGAGAAAAGGCAAGATGCTGATGCTATTTTCTCGGGGCTTTGGGCAACGTGGTTATTTTTGGAGCTGATAATTAAAAGTCAGACTTACAGACAAAGAAACAGAATACCTGGTGGACATAATACTCGAGATCAAAGAGTGCAGCAATTTTCTCCTCTAGGCTGGAGGTGGAACTGTTGAACTTGTTGATCAGCCGCACCATAATCTGCATGTCAGTCTCAATGACAACATTCAGCTCATCAAACTCCTTCTTCAGCTCCTCAATTGGGCGGAAGAGCCGCTTGACCTGAGCCTTCCTTGCCTACGGACAGCAGCAAAGAGATGATCAGTTCATTGCAGACATAACTCTAAGACTTGTACAGTCTACCATGGATACCCTTCCTGAAGTGCTAATCTTGATACTTTCTAAGATGTCCAGAGAGGAAGAGCTTTTAGAATCTACCCATATATACCTCTGCTCCAAAAACACACTCAATGAATCTGAATGACACGGTTCAGGAAAAATGCAAAGTCATCTTTTTGTAATCATTGATGTCAACAAAAGCTTTGCAAGCTTCTCTTCACATGGGGGATGGCCAAGGTCTCTGTTAGAACGATCCACATCACGCTTCTTTACCTTCCACAACCGGAAACTATCTTGGCCTTGTCCTACTCAACCCAGCAACATTTCAGGGAAACCTGAACGCAGGAAATTGTAGGTAAGAGCTGCCAGAGCAGGACCAATTTGCTGATGAAAATTAAATCACTGTCATTACTGTCAATCTAAGCACAGGTGTACAATTTGTTCAACTGTTTGAAATGGCTAAATTACTGTATGTACCATACTCAAATCTCAAACAGTTTTCTTTCAATTCCTCCCCACCCCACATACATATAAAGATTTTAAATGAAGTTAGGTTGGAAGTGAATAAAAGACTTTAATTGGATATTTTATACATGCGGCACGCTGTCTTTCTCCCAGTTTTGGAGGACAGCGCTTATAAAGACAGTCTGAAGGGTCACAGTGGTTTATGTATCTCTCTTCCAAGAAAAATTAAAAGGCACAAATGTTTATAAAAAGCAGGATGAGGAGCAGCTGTCAGCTCCAAATTGCTCATGTATTACCTATGGATTTCTCTCCCACTTATAAGCACTTCATAAAAACATCAACAAAAGAAATGAATCAGATTCTCTTTAAAAAGACTCAGCGCCTAACAGAGCAACCGCATTTCAGTTCCTGATTCCTTGGGTAAAATGTGAAATGCTCCCTGGGCACCCGGCTAGAGGATGCTAGATGGCTGCTAAAACCAGGCAAAGTGGCCTCAGAGAGCAGAGTCCTCTCTAGAGCTACAGGAAGAGGGGCAAGTGAGCAGGCTAAGGAACTAGTGACTTCCTCAGAAAATGATGGTCCTCACCCTAAGAAGTCCTTTCTTGTTTTTTTGAGACAGGGTCTCGCTTTGTGGTTCAAGCTGGCCCTGAACTCAGCCTCGAACTCACATCACAGCAATCCTCCTGCCTCTGCCTCACAAGTGCTGGGATTACAGGCGTGAGCCACCACGCCCGGCACTGTGGTATGTGGTACTGGCTGCTGCTGGGCGTGAGTCTCCATGCCCAGTATTGTTATGTGGTTACCGGGGATCGAACCTGGGTCCTTGCGCTTGCAAGACAGGCATCCCTTTCCAACAGGAGTAAGGAGAAAGAGACAGAAGAGAGAAAAGGTGAGGGAGAAGGGAGAAATTTTAGTTTAAGGTAATTATAAACTCATAGGAAATTATCAAGTCAGTACACAAAGTATCATGAATCCTTTATTAGTCTCCCAAATGGTACATTTTATTTAATAGTACAGTACCAAAACCATAAAAAGCACACAGGTTTAGAACTCTTCACCGGAGTACAGGTTTTTTAACACACACTCATTTGTGTGTGCATGTGCATGCACGCAGTCTCCTTCTGTAACTTTTTGAAATTCATCTCAGAACAATTAAGCTCTGAAACTTAACTATCACCACCAAGCAGCTGCACGATGCAACTTCCTTATGCACCTTATCCTCACAATCTACTCGCTGTACTCCCTATGCCTCTTACTATTAATTTGTTTTTCATCTCCATAATTCCTGTTTTTTTTTTTAAGACAGGGTCTCACTCTGCAGTTCAGGCTGGTCCTGAACTCAGCCTCGAACTTAGCAATTCTGTCTCTGCCTCCCGAGTGCTGGGATTACAGCTCTCACGGTTGGCACTGTGGTATGTGGTACTGATTACTAGTGGGCATGAGTCACCGTGCCCAGCATTGTTGTATGTGGTTACCAGGAATCAAACTAGGGACCTTGTGCTTCCATAGCAGGCGCCAGCACCACTGAGCTAAATCCCCGGCCCCCACCTCCAAAATTCTGACATTTGGAAAATGTTATATATATGGAATCATAGTCAACAGCCTTTTAAAATTACCTTCTTTCATTGAGCATAACGCCCTGAGATCTACCCAAGTTAAATATATACATTTATATTTGGTCCCTTACTAAATAGTATTCCATTATACAGACTCATAGTTGAGGAACATTTGCATTGTCTCTAGGTTTTGGATAATATAAATACAATTGATTAAAAATCTGTACCCAGGTTTTTGCTTAAACATAAGTTGTTGGCCAGTGACCATGCCGACTATGTAAGCATAAGGACCCAAGTTCAAATCCCAGTATTGCCAAATAGACAAGTTGTTATTCCCCTGGAATAAATGGACAAAAGTGTAACTGCTGCAGGGTCAGATCTTAAGTATATGCATTGTTTTATAAGAAACTGTCACATTATTTTCCAGAGTGGCTGTACCATTTTACATTTCTACCAACAATGTGAGATTCAGTTTCTCTACATTTTTGCCAGTATTTAGTATTATCATTTTAGGCACTTTAATAGGAATATGCTGATATCTCACAGTAGATTTAATTTGCATTTATCTAATAGCTAATAATATTAAGGTCTTTTCATGCGCTTATCTGCCAGCCACACATTCTTTCTGGTGAAGTATATGTTTGTGTCCTTTGCCCATTTTAAAAATATGCAGTTATTTTAAATAACTGTTATTTAAGCAGTTATTTTAAATAATTGTTATTCAATTGTGACTTCTTTGTACATTCTAGATAGAAGGCCTCTGTCAGACGCAGACAGTCCCTCCTCTGCAAAGCTGACATGCACCAATTTCAAATACCACAGTTAAAATAACACCACTCTACGACTTAAATTTTAGTTAAATACATTAACTTTAACTGTATGAAATACTAACATTACTATGCTCCTCAGTTCCAGAGTCACTATACTGTTTAAATGCCCAGCAGCAGCAGCAACTGACCGACCATATGACTTGTGTCGAAGTCTGCCAGATATTGGTTACCTGTCATTCATTCATTCATTCGTTTTGACAGTACAGGGTATCAAATTTGGGCCCTTGTGCTTGCAAGATAGGCACGGTACCACGTGAGCTAAATCCCCAGCCTTGACATTCATTTTATTTTTTATTTATTGAGTGACTGAGACAGGGTCTCACCTTGTATTTCAGGCTGGCCCCGAACTCACAGCAGTCCTCCTGCCTCTGCCTCCTGAGTGCTGGGACTACAGGCAGGAGCTAATATGCGTGGCATTGTGGTATGTGGTTACCAGGGATTGAACTCAGGACTTTGCTCTTGCCAGGCAGACACGAACCACTGAGCTAAATCTCTGGCCCCCTATATCATTTATTCTATACACAGATTCCCAAAATATAGTTACATAGCATCCTTATCTCCCAGTGATGAACCTGTAACATTTCACGAAAGTGGGTGGCACATGCCTGGAATCCCATCATTTGGGAGGCTGAGGTAGGAGGATCAGCATGAGTTTGTGGGTTTGAGCCTTCAAGACCACCCTGAACTACAGAGCAAGAACCTGAAGGTGCGGGAGAGTAAAGGAGGGAGAGACAAGGGAAAAAGAAAACCAAAACAATGGCCAAAAGTACAGCAAAGAAACGAGAAGCAATAACTGTAAAATTCAAATTGAGAGTACATGGAATTTTAAAAAGAGTGTGTCATGGAACACTGGCACAGATGTTGTTTGATAAACTCTACATGTCCAGCCAAAGAAACTCAGCAAAGGCAAACTTCCAAACGTAAATTTAAAAACGGAGGGAAAGGAGGAAGTGACATTGGCAAACACTTTGCATTATAGGGACTCTGGGAAATTTCACAACACTGAAAACACAATAGATAAAGGTTAGAACCTGACCCCCTTTTAGAAAGGAGCATGGTGGGGCCGGGGATATACCTCAGTGGTTCCGTCGTCCCCTATCTTGCAAGCGCAAGGGCCCGGGTTCGATTCCCTGGTAACCACATAACAATACTGGGCGTGGAGACCCACACCCAGCAGCAACCAGTACCACATACCACAGTGCCGGGCGTAGTGGCTCACGCCTGTAATCCCAGCACTCGGGAGGCAGAGGCAGGAGGATTGCTGTGATGTGAGTTGGAGGCTGAGCTCAGGGCCAGCCTGAACCACAAAGCGAGACCCTGTCTCAAAAACAAAAACAAAAACAAAAACAAAAAAAAGAAAGGAGCATGGTAATTTGCCAAGACCCAGAAAAGACACCTGCTCCGGGTCAAGTTACAGAATGAAAAGCTAAGCACTGTTCAATCCACTCTTTAACAAGGTTTTCCAAAGAAGTACCTTTAATTGAAATGTTTCTAGAGTTTTAAATTATAATGTGCTAAATAAAAATTAGTCTATTTTCTCATTTCTATGCGCATTTATAACTGACAATGTATTTTTTTAAAATGTTTGGCAAAACATTTTAAAGGTTATGAAACAATTCTGATTTTTCTTTTGATAAGGAGTGCAGAGTTCCAGTGAACACGGTCATTTTTCTGATCCTGTGGGATAACAAAGTGAGCACTCTGGTTTACGATTTTGGAATATTTTCTCCCAGAGGCTTATCCTTCCAATGACTTACCAGGATCCTTCATATAGAAAATGGTTTTAATTTGGTACCATCCAATTAATTTTTTTTCTCTCACAAGGACTGTGCATTTTGTGTCATGTCTTAAAAACTATCTGGTTCTAACTTGCAAAGATTTTCTATGTTCTACAAGGTTTTCTTAGTTTTATATCCCACATTCAAATCTAAAAAATTAATTCAAAACTGTAATCAAATGTGAGGTCTGGCTCACAGTTCATTTTCTTGCTTATCGACATTCACTGTTGAAAAAACTCTGTCCTTTGTTGAATTGTTTCTGCTCTTCAAAAATCATTTGGATGTATTAGTATATTTCTGGCTTTTCTCTTTTATTTCACTAATCTGTATTTTTTCCTCCCATTAATACCACATTGTGTTGCTTATTGTGGCTATAAAGTAAATTTTAAAATCAGGTAGAGCGATTTCTCCCACTTTATTATTCTTTTTCAAAATGGTTTTAGCTATTCTAGTTCTTATACCTTTCTACATAAGCTTCAGAAGAAACTTATCAATATGTATAAAAAAATTCTTACTGGGAATCTGACCAGAATTGCAATTAAACCTATAGGCCATTTGGGAGAACTGACATTTTTTCTAGTAAGATTTTCCATCCATGGACACAGAATGTTTAAATCATATTTATTTAAATCTTTGATTTATCATCTTTTTATCAACACCTACAATTTTCAGCACATAGATCCTAGAAATGCCTTGGATTTATTCTTTGATCTATTTTGAAGAGTAAATGGTATTTGTGGTTGTGTTTTTGGGGGTGTGGGGACCTGAGACAGGGTCTTGCCAGGTAGTTTAGGCTGGCCTTGAGGCTGCACGGGTCCTTTTGCTCCAGCCTTCCAAGTGCTGAGATGATAGTGCATGAGAAATATATCTCGCTTAGTTTTAATTTCAATTTCCATATATTCACTGTTTGTACATCAAAATACAATTATTTGTGTTGGTTTTGCATCCTGTGACCTAGCTGAATTCTTTTTTTAACTCACTAATTTTATTTTATTTTATTTTATTTATTTATTTTTTTTTTTTAGGTTTTTTGAGACAGGGTCTCGCTTTTGTGGTTTAGGCTGGCCCTGAGCTCAGCCTCAAACTCACATCACAATCCTCCTGCCTCTGCCTCCCGAGTGCTAGGATTACAGGCGTGAGCCACCACGCCCGGCACTGTGGATGTGGTACTGGTTGCTGCTGGATGTGGGTCTCCACACCCAGTATTGTTATGTGGTTACCGGGGAATCGAACCCGGGCCCTTGCGCTTGCAAGACAGGCGCCGGAACCACTGAGCTAACTCCCCGGCCCTTAACTCACTAATTTTAGAAGGTAGAATGCCAGGCGTGGTGGCTCATGCCTGTAATCCCAGCACTCAGGAGGCTGAGGCAGGAGGATTGCTGTGAGTCTGAGGCTGACCTGGACTACTTGGTGAATTCAGGGCTAGCCTGAACTACAAAGCAAGACCCTGTCTTTAAAACAAAACAAAACAAAAAAAGCTCCAAATATGTAAAACTTCCCTTTTTTTTTTAGAAAAGAAAAGGCAAGAGGTTCTCTGATACTGTTTATATTAGTGGGTTTATTTGTTCCTTTCCAATTTCTATGACTTTTATTTCCTTGTCTTGCTTTATTGCATTGGCTAGGACTGTGATGGGGTAGTTAAGATTAAACACTCTTGCTTTGATTCTGAACTCAGTACCAGGGTAGTTTTTTCAGTCTTAAGTACAATGTTGGAGGTAGATGTTTTAAAAGATTCTCCTTATTAAGACACCTACTTTCAGGGTCAGGGATTTAGCTCAGGGTTCTGATGTCTGCCTTGCAAGTGCAAAGTCCCTAGTTCGATCTCTGGTAACCACATACCACAGTGGCGAGCCTGGTGACTCAGGCCCACCAGCAATCAGTACCATACACTACAATGCCAGGCGTGGTGGCTCACGCTTGTGATCCTAGCACCCAGAAGGCAGAGGCAGGAGGACTGCTGTTGAGTCTGAGGTTTGCCCAGGCTAAATAGTGAGCCTAGGGCCAGCCTGAACTATAAAAGCAAGACCCTGTCTCAAAAAAAAACAAAACAAAACAAAAAAAAAAAACCTATTTTCTAGGTTTCTGAAATTTTACTATGAATAGTTGCTAAATTTTGTAAAAGGTTCTTTGTACATTAATTGGAAGGTGATGAGTTAGTTTTTCTTCTGTTGCTTGCTGGTATGGCAAGTTATACCAACTAGTTTTGTTTGTACACTGAACCAGTTTACATTTCTATAACAAATCCTGCATGGCTCAATATACAATTCTTTTTTATGAATTGCTGGATTTTATTTATTAATATCTTCTTGAGGATGCCTCCAGATATGCTCATGTGGGAGAATGGTCCACAGCTTATCTTTTTTTGAATTTTAGTTTTGTTATCAGTGTAATACTGGCCTCATAAAATTAAGCTGGAAATGATTCTCCTGCTTCTGTTCAGGAAAAGATTGTATAGAATTCATGCTAATTAGTTTTAAATGTTTGCTAGATATCCCCAGCGAAACTATTTGAACCTCGAGACTTCGTTTTTGGAAGGTTTTCACTACAAATTGAATTTCTTTAATGGTTATAGGACTATTCAGATTAAAAGTTTGGGTAGTGCATACTTTCAAAAGAATTGGACTATTTTATATAAGTTGTCAAATTTATGTGCAGAGCATTATTCATAGCATTCTCATATTTTCCTTTTAATGTCCACAGGAGTGGTAGTAATATGCTTGACTTCATTCCTACTACTGGCAATTTATATTTGCGTTTTTGGTAACTCTTGCTAGTGGTTATCGCCTTTCGAGTTAATTCACTTTCTCTACTATTTTTATGTTTTTAATGCGTGAATTTTGCTCTTTACTCCCTCTCACTTTCTTTGAGCTTATTTTGGTCACGTTTTTCTACTCCGTCTTTTGTTGTTCGAGATGAGGTCTCGCTTACAAAGTTCAGGCTGGCCTTGAATTCACTGTGTTGCTAGGGCTGGTCTCTAACTCACTGCGCTCCTCCTGCCTCAGTTTCAGGAGGGCTGAGCACCTCTATACTTGGCTACTTTTTTGAGGTAGGGCCTTCTATTAAACACCAGAGACCTTACTTCTTCTCTAACAGAAACATTTCAATTAGACACTACCCCTTCAGTCTAAGTTGTATCCCACCAATTTTGATAAAATTATATTTGTATTTTACCAGGACATTTTTTAAACTTTTCTTTACATTTATTCTCTGAAAATGTTTGGTGACTTTCCTATTAACTGTTTTTAGTTTGATTTCAGAGACTACAGTTTTGATTCCTTTAAACTTGAATTTGTTTTATAAGCCAGGATACATTTAATTGTGTAAAACTTCCATGTACACTTGAATGCATATTCTGCTGTTGTTAAATGGAATGTTCCATAAATGTCAACTAAATTATTCTGGTCGATGGTACAATTCAGTTCTCCCATATCTTTGCTGATTTGCTTCTAGTAGTTCAGGCAACTCAAAGAAAAGGATGCTGAAGTTCGTAACTATAATTGTGAATTTCTTTTGTTTCTTCATTTCAGTTCTGTTAGGTTTTGTTTCAGGTATACTGACATATAAATAAAAGTTTGATATAGATAGATAGACAGATAGATAGATATTTAGGGTGCTCATATATTTTTCAGGATTGACCCTTTTATCATTAGGTAATATTCTTTTTTTTTTTTTTTTTGAGACAGGGTCTGGCTTTGTAGTTCAGGCTGGCCCTGAGCTCAGCCTCCAACTCACATCACAACAATCCTCCTGCCTCTGCCTCCCGAGTGCTGGGATTACAGGCATGAGCCACCACGCCCGGCACTGTGGTATGTGGTACTGGTTGCTGCTGAGCATGAGTCTCCAAGCCCAGTATTGTTATGTGATCACTGGGGATCGAACCCAGGTCCTTGCACTTGCAAGACAGGCACTGGAACCACTGAGCTAAATCCCTGGCCCTAGGTAATATTGTTTTCGTTGATCATTTTCTCTGCTCTGAAATCAACTTTGTTGTCAATGTAGCTACTCTTGACTTTAAAAAACATTCTTTAACTTTCTACTTACTTCCATTTATTATGTTTGCACAAATTTCTTATATAGACCATGTAGAAGAGTCATCTAGAAATCTATTATGATAATTCTATTTTGAATTGGTATGTTTAGACCTTTATATTTTAATGTAATTGTTAATAAATTACATTTGCCATTTTATTTGTTCCTTATGTTATGTGTTTGTGATATTTTTGAACTTTTTTTTTCTCCTTTCCACGGCAAGGTAAAGTACATGTTGTAGGATTCCATTTTCTTTTATCTACAATGTTTTTATTATATATGTTCATATAGTCTGAGTTTTCTGAGGTTTTTTTTTTTTTTTTTTTGGCTGGTTGTTTATTTTTCCAGTGCTGGCAATGAAACCCAGGGGCTTGAGTATCCTAGGCAAGCTCTCTGGCACTGAGCTATGGCCAAATATCAGGTTTATGATATTTTAAATATTAATTGCCTTAAGTATTATAATTCCTAGTTACTTAAGTAACTGGTATCAGTATTTTATTACTTTCAGAAATTCAGAAAACTTGTTACTTTTTTTATAATTATCAAATTGACATTGAGCAATGGAACAGAGGATATTGTAAGTTTTGCTTCATCAATTTTTATAATCAAGAAGGATAATTAATATATGTCCTGACACTGTATTCATTTTATTGTTCCTTCTTCCTGATGTTCCAAGTTCCCTTTTTATTTGGAGAATATCCTTTAGTCACTCTGTTAGGGCTGGCCTGCTGTGGACAAATTTTCTTTCTTTCTTTCCTTTTTTTTTTTCAGTGCTGGGGATCAAATTCAGGGCAAGTGAATACATTAGGCAAGTGCTCTATGATGGTCCATAATGGCTATATTCCCAGACCAACAAATTTTCTTAATTTTCCATTTTCTGAGAAAGTCTTGATTTCCCCTTCAATCTTGAAGGATATTTATGGGCCATAAAATTCTGAGTGGAAGGGGAAGAAAAAAAAATGGCAGAGTAGAACTAAGCAGCAAAACACAGCTTCTGCAGGACCTGGAACTGAGAAATCTAGAAGGAAAAAAACTTGGTGAAGAGGGGGAAAAAGGAAACATGTTCATAAGCATGAGGAGGGCACTCACAGGAAAACTACAAACTACAAAGAAACTGGAGAAACAGCACAACCCAAAGAAGGAAGTAGTCTGGAAAGCACATGCCAACTCCCCGGGATGGGGATTCGTGCCTGCAAAGCTGAGGGTCAGCAGCTCCAAAGAGAGACCGTGGGCCAAGCTCACAATGCTAGCTCCCAGAAAAGCTCAGGGTTATTATGAAGTGCAAAAACAACACGGACTTTTCACTCTGAAAATGATTCCTTCTCCACAGCAGGCTAGATGGACAGGTGGAACCCAGTGCAGCACCCACCATATTCAAGAAGGTTTAATCAGGAGCTATTTGGGAAAGGAGTTAAGTTACAGCCTTAAGACTGAACTAGAGCCAGGGATTTAGCTCAAGTGGTACCACATCTACCTTGGAAGTTTAAGGGACCGAGTTTGATTCCTGGTACTTAAAAAAAAAAAAAATTTTTAAATTAAAAAGGACAGCCACAAAACAACTTCACCTCAGGATTCCTCATCACCCTATTACATTAACTAGGTAGGAGATGGCCACATGAGACAGCCACGGAGACGGTGCAGGTTAGACAAAGGACCCAATGAGAAGTTTAAGTTCAGGCCAAGGAGGACTCAGAGGCCCTGCCCCCATGGTGAGAAGGCAGACCCAACATGTGGCTTTCAGAGTCTGAAAGTACTTGCATCAAGTTGTGGTTTGCTTGAACCCTTGCCCCACTGCCTACATCTAGAGCATAGATTGGTGGTCTTACTGCTTTCCCATCCACAGGGTCAGCAAACACATGCTCTGGGGTATACAGAGGCTCTCTGGAGCAAATCCAAAGGCTGTCTAGGTAGGTGAAGAAAATTGACTTGCTGGTTTCTAAGACTTTAGAAAGAACCATTCATTCCAAAAATACAAAGGAAAATGGGTTGGAGATGTAGCTCAGTGATGCTGTGCCTGCCTGGCAAGCCCAAGTTCAATTACTGAAAAAAAAAAATACAGAGGAAGAAAAAAGGTAGAGTAATTCTGAAAAACATACTTCCTTTTTTTGTTTTCATTTGGAGGCAGCGTTGAATTTTTTTCTCCGTCTTTAATTTTTTTTTTGTTTTCCTTCTAAATTTTTCTTTTCTCTGTTTTGTTTCTTTTATCTAACTCTTAATTTTTCTTAGCTTAATAATATCCTTTCCTCAGTTTTCTCTCATCTTCCATTCATTTTTCAAATTTTACTCCTTTCACCATCCCATTTCCCAGCCACTCTATCCCTACCAGAATAACCATATGCTTTATCAGTCTTTAGATAATTAACTCTATGATATTCTTGTTGGGTTATTTTCTATTGTTAGTTGAGGTACAGTTGTTGCATTTAATAGATAATGATTGTGTGTCAACTTTGGATTTGTCTTAGTGTTTTACTGTAATTAGATTTCTTTTCTATAAATAAGGATGGCACAATTTTTTTTCTTATGGTGTATCAATATCCAGTTTATCTTGGATACTATTATTGTTGCCACTGTCGAAGTGGCATATTTGTTGCTATTAACTGATCTTCTCTATATGCAAATTTCTGGGTTGCCGCTGTACCATTAACAACACTGCAGTCCATTCCCAGTGAACTGCATGGTGGGCCATAGAGCACCATCCCCCTCCACGTTAATGGAGGTGGTGAGATATTAGAATAGAACCAAGGCCTACAGTTAGCCAAATACAGAGTTCACGCAAAAGCAGGGACCAAAGAGATCTCCATACTAGCAACAAAGCCTTTCTACTATAATCAACCCACAAGCCTGAGCACACATAAAAAAAGTTAGAAAATGGGAAGATAAGACAACAAACGCCTGCAAAACACTCCCAACTCTCCCAGAGGTCCTCTAGATGGCATGGAGGAGAAATCAAAGCCACATGGCTGAATTATTCAAAATGATAAAAGAGGAGATTTTCAAAAAATAGGTTGATAATGTGCTTGATAAGCTAAAAGATAATATAACTAAATAGATAATGGACTTAATAAACAAAAGGATCAATAAATTTACAGAAGACACTAATAAAAAGCTAGCTGGGCTAAAAAAAAATGATAAAAAGCAAATGAGAAGCTTAGCGAAGAATTGGTATCCGTGGAAGGGTACCAAACAAATCTAGGAAATTAAAAATTCTCTTGAAAGTATAAGAAACAGAAGCAACCAATGTGAGGACAGAATGTCAGAACTCTAGATAGGGCTGTTAGTGACCAATTATTCACAAATATCTTAAAAACAACAAGGGAACCTAGAAAACAAATCCAGCAGCTACCAAATGACAAAAAAAGACTAGGGTTAACTGAAATCAGTATAATTAAAATGACACTGAGGGCTGGGAATTTAGCTCAAGTGGAATCGTGCCTACCTTGCAAGCAGAGAGGCCTGAGTTCGATCCCCAGTACTGCAAAAAAGTAAAATAACACTGGCTAGTGTCATTATTGGTGCACACCTGCAATCTCAGTACTTGCAGGGCAGAGGCAGGAGGATCACCACAAATTCAAGGCTAGCCTGGACTATATAGTGAGCTCAGGGCCACCCTGAACTACAAAGCGAGACCTTGTCTCAAAACAAAACAAAAACAACAACAACAAAAAGAAAAAACACTGAAATTCAATTTTACACCAGAAAAAAATGGTCATCACCAAAAAATCAAAAAATAACAAATGCTGACAGGGCTATGGGGAAAAAAAGAACCATTTTATATTGTTAGTAGAAATGTAAACTAACATAAAACTACAAAAATCAATAGGAGGATTTCTCAAAAAACTAGGGCCCGGGGGTTTAGCTCAGTGGTTCTAGGCGCCTGCCTTGCAAGCATATAAGGTCCCGAATTCGATCCCCAGTAATCACATACCACAATTCCAGGCATGGTGACTCTTTGAGAGGCAGAGGCAGGAGGATTGCTGTGAGTTCGAAGGTTGCCTGGGCTACATAGTAAGCTTAAGGCCAGCCTGTACTACAAAAAGCAAGACCCTGTCTCAAAAAAACAAAAACAAAAAACACCAAACTAAAACTAGAAATTCCAGCTATTCCCTTCGTAAGTATCTCTGTAAAAGTTAAAGACATATTACAGTGATATATGTATACCCAATTTAATATCAGCACAATTCATAAATACTAAATCTTGGAGGTGGCTTGTATACACATCATCAGAAAAATGGCTAGAGAAAAGTGTGGTATTTATCTGCAATGGAGTACTTCTCTGCCATAAATAAGTGATAAATCTGAGTCATTTGTAGGAAAATGGATGTATCTTGACACTATAATGTTATGTGAAATAATCAAATGCAGAAGGTTAAATATTGTGTGGTTTCTCTTAAATTTCAAATATAAATAAAAAGAGTAATAATAGATAGATAATAGGAAAAAGGGAGATCATTTTCAAGAGGAAATTAGATCACAACACGGAGGGAGAAGGGAAGAGTAGAGAAATGAACAGAAAAAGAATCAAGATAGGGCCAGGGATTTAGCTCAGTGGTTCCGGCGTCTGTCTTGCAAGCGCAAGGGCCC
>PVIR01001245.1:89479-131152 GCA_004026965.1 Petromus typicus | reverse complement strand
TGCTCATTTGAGGTTTGTTTGGAGGCCATGGAGGAAAGAACTGGAGCTCTTACATTATACTCTTCTTTCTTTCTCTTAGGTTTATCTTTCATTTCCACCAGCCTTCAAAGTATTTACTTTCTTCTGTTTCCCTTTTGTATATCTGCATCTGTGTCTGACCATCCTATTTAGCTAATTCTTAGTGTTAGAACAAATTAATTACATTGGCTTTCTAATTATTATTTCATTTCCATTAGGTAGAAATTCAAATTGGCACTGGTCAAATTGCTTTAATTCCCTAATAATCCATTTTTTGTATTTTTATTCAAAACTATTAAAATCATAGGTTTGTATTTTTCACATCATAACTATTGTTTTCAATAATAACATATATTTTTGAATTATATAAATGCCACCAGAAAATTACTAAGGTACAAAGACCTCTCTAAGGCCAGGCAGCTGACTTCTCTGGCTCCTAGTCTTGACTGATTTATCAACTGGAAGAGAAGGTTCACTCTGTTTCTCTGATTGTTCAGCATCCAGTTGAATTTCCATCATGGTCAAAGTGTCCAGGTGGTAATTATGCCTCATCATTGCTTAAATTCACTGTAGCTCAATGTACAAAGAACAGGAGACATGGTTCCTACTAGTCAGGAGTGCATACCAGCCAAAGAAGAGATCTTTGTATCCATCCCTTATTCATGTATTTGAAGACTATTAATAGTGTTTCTTAGATGTGCCCAAGACATGGATGGGCATAAATAATGTTCAGATACATAACTTCTTTTCTTCCTTTGCACTTATGCTTGCAATAATCTTTTTATCCAACACTTGTCACAGAATTTAATATCTCAGCTTCTGACCATCTAATTATTAGTAGTATAGCCTGGGAAGCCTATGTGTGAAAGAGAATTTTGTGGGCAGTTGACCATCTAAGTACCTGGAATAGGTGGTAGAGAAAGGAGAGTTTAAACAAAAAATTTTCAAGACAGTGCTAAAAGTATCTAACAAGGTTTTTGGCTGATGTTTCCAGGGGAAATGAGGATAAGGATGAGATGAGTGTTTTCTTTCCCAAGGCATGGGCTCCTGCATGATAAATAGAGGCTGAACATGGATCTGTTGGCACCACTGTTGACAGTGCCCTTGGTACTGCCAGCAGAGCAACAGGGGAGGAGGGTTGCATTTCCAGGAAGGTGCTGTTGGTGCTAGAGCCACTCCTTTGAGCCACTACTGCAGATGTAAATCTCAGAGCTGGATTTTCCACTTACACATGTGATGAAAGAGACAGCGAGTTCATTCACATGTGCTCCCATCTCAGCTGGTAGAGAGCCTCCAAAGGAGTTCCTTTGCCTGGGCCACCCCTGTGCTTGGTCGCTTCTGCGTTCTGTTAATAAATTCACAAAGGACAGCTACAGTGATCACTCTTCACACCACGGAGTCCTATATGAGAAACTTTATTTTCAATTCAATCCAACCTCTTTATTTATTTAGAAGTAATTTCAAGCTTAGAGAAATTTCAAGCATATAAAAGATATATCCTGTATATCTTTTACCTTTTGGCATTTTATCCCATTTACTTTGTCATTCTCTCTTTTCCTTTACACACACACACACACACACACACACACACACACACACACACGCGCACACAAACACTTGTATGAGTTATAAACATCAGCTGAATAGTTTCTTGTGCTCTGAATACTTGGGTGTTTATTTTCTAAGAATAAGAACGTTCTCTTATGCGATCACAGGACATATAGCTAGCTGTCAGTCTACCTTCTGTAATCCAGCTTTGTCACTCAACCCAGTCATGCCTTTTATTGCTTTTCTCCCTCACCACTTATATGCTGGCCCCAGTCCTGAATTACATTTAGTTGACACTTATAGGAAACACTTTGTTACCCTTTCTTTGTCTTTCATTCATTGACATTGTTGAAGTGTTTAGATCCCATATTTATTTTTCAGATGAGAAGGATTACACTTAGTTATTTCCACAACCAGAACTAGAAACAGGATATTTGAAACTCAGAACAAATATTATCCCAGTTAAGTTGCTAAACTAGGTATTAAGAGTGACATCATTTACCCTCGCTGTTTATTAAAGTGCTTTCAACTACATAGTAATTTTGAAATCTGAGACATCTCTAAGATAGAGTTCCTCTCCAGTAGAACCAGTATTTGTTATTCTAAAAGGACTTAATGCTTAAACTTACAATTATCAAGAACAAAAGAAATCCTTTAACTTTAAAATTGTATTAGAAAAATACACTTTTGATGGTTGCCTTATGTACACCAACAAATCCAACTATTGTTTATACAAACACCATGATTCGGTTGAACAATGAAAATTCATGTGATAGAGTTAAAACAGGAAAGAAAACCATAAACAGAAAAAGCTGAGCTTGATAGTCTAAATGCATAGTAGTAGTTTATCAATTTGGAAAGAGTAAATTCAAGCTGACATGAACCAAGTAGTTATTTAAAAATTTGGGAGTCTGTAAGTCTTGGTATTCTCTATGAAAATGAGATTTATAATAGTCACGGTAAGCTAGTGACATGTGCACATGTTCACACGGATTAGGGAGAAAGCTGGCAAGGACACATACATTTATTTATTTTTTTAATTCAAATCTTTATTGGTAAAACATGAATATACATCATCATCGCACTCAACATTGAGAGTTTGTACCAGAATATGACATGACTCCTCATTTTTCCCCTTCCCCCATCCACCCTGCAACCCCCTTTTCCTTCTTTTTTTTTTTGGCTCTCCTTTAATGTGTTCCTAAAAATGTAATTGTGCCACCAGAATGTGCCATTGCCAGTGCCGTAGTGTCCTCCCCTATGAATTCCTCTCCCGTGTCTTGGTCCACATGTCCCTCTGTCGTCCCACAGAGAATAATCAGGCAGCACAGTCCCTACTCCCATCTCTTCTGGAACTTTCCCTCCCATTCCCTCTGGCTCCTCCCTCCCAAGCAGAAAGTCCAGGCAATTCTGCAGCACTGTCCTACGGGTTCCTTATTATTGTGGAAGTGAAGTGGGAGGTTAGGAACAGTGATGTTTAGAGTAGAGTGGTAGTGCACGTGTTAGCTTTAATTAAATTCCCATTTTTGAGTACTCACTATGTGCTAAGCTCTTTCCATCTGTCAACTCATTCAGTCTTTATAATGACCTAATGAGGTGGAAGGTTATGGTCTCATTTAGAGACAACAGAAGCCTAGAGAGACAATGAGACTTGAGGAAGACCTCAAGAACCTTAATCCATGTATCCAGCTCCAGAGCCCATGCCCTCAGCCCCTCCTCTGTGCCCTCTATAATAGGTATTTGCACTTTAAGGAAAACTCTTGTATTTTGAGAGCTCTACAGTTTATAAAGCTGTTTATGAATCTCTTTGGAGCTGCTGGTGACTAAGGAGTAGTCTTAGGCTGAATGCAGTTAGAGACAGCAAGTTAGTGGCATGAGATCTCAAGCATAGCTCCCCTGATCCTGTGTCAAGTGCATCTTTGCCCTCTCTAAAACCAGCGGTTTCCCACTGTTCTTAAAATGAGGGCTGCATCCCAAGCCTGCCCAGCAAGCCCTACTTAACACGGCTCCGTTCACTTGTGCCACCTCCTTTTACACTATCCTTCCCTGCCACTTTGCTCCCTTAAAACTTCGTAAACACTACAAACCTTAGAGCTCTCCACACAAGAAAGCCTGCAAGGAAGTTTCTTCTGCTCTTTGGATTTTCTCTGATACCACACACTGGGTATCTGTAGATGTCATACAAAGTCGCTGAAACTGGAACTCTCCTGTCTGTCATCCCTTCAACTAAAAGAAGCAGAGAAGCCAGGCATGGTGGCTCACACCTGTAACCCCAGCACTTGGGAGGCAGAGGCAGGAAGATTGATGTGAGTTCAAGGGTAGTCTGGCTAAATAGTGAGTTCAGGGCCAGCCTGAACCACAAAATGAGATCCTGTCTCAAAAAGAAAGGAAACAAATTTTATGTATATAGGGGGTGGTAGGGTGGGTAGAGCTATGGGAAAAAAATGAGAATTCAGTTGTGTCTTATACTGGTACAAATCCCCATTGTAGAGTGCAATTATGATGTATATATGTAATGTGCCAATAAAGATTTCAATTAAAAAAAACCAAAACGAAAAAAGAAAAAAGAAAAAGAAGAAGCAGAGAAATAAATCTTAGTTCCATTAGAACTCTATCTTTTCCCTCTGCACGAACCACAATGAGCAATTATGTATGCTAATTGATATCTCTAGTACTGTGTAAAAGAGATATTTTTGAGTAGATTTCTTTGTCAATTTTGATACTGACAGATTTCCAAGAGGACACCTAGTAAGGAGCAAAGCTTTAGGCCAGGAAAGGGAATTCAGAGATAACCACAGGTTGTGGCCACTGCCTGTGGAAATCTCCCTCCCAGTGAGAAGCCATATTATGTAAGCAACTGCTGCCACAAGAAAGGCTGAAATCAGCCAGAATACTAAAGAAATTGCTATCAAGGGGATCTTGATATGGGAAAGTTGTAAGTTCAGGGGCGAATATAATAGCATGGAAACTTATTATGGAGAGATCTTTGCTTTCATGGATGAAAAAGTTTTAATTGAAAAGGGAAGATGCATTCTCAAAAGAGAATAGTATAACGCACAAAGTTGTCTAAGGGATATAGCCAACCAGGATGTCAAGGATTTTGTATATGTAACTGCCTTTACTCCCCCATCAATAACTCTGTGAATGTGCACATCAGAATGTAGGTCCTGCTGGTTCAAGAGCGTTGGCATCTTTTATTCAGTACTGTGTTCTTAGCTCCTGCCAAGTGCCAGGAAGCATTTTGGTAGGTACTTACTCAGTAAATGTTTACTGAATGAATCAATTACATACTGGTTGCCTCCTGTTTACAGTCTGGAAAATTGCACAAATTGACACAGAGTTCCCTAGTCTATAATACTAGAGCCAGGATTTTAAGAAAGTATTGGAAATTTATAGTGAGAATGAAAAAAAGCATATAAAGCATATCGTGTAAGCTAGATCTAAAGGAAACAATTAATAGATTAAATTATAAGCTTTTTAAAATTTAATTTATCAAGAAATATGAACAAGGTAGGAAGGAAATATCAGACTAAAGATATTTAACACAAACTAAAACAATGTAATATCTTTAATACATGAAGAACAATTTTGAATCAACACAAAGTAACATTGCAACAAAAAGCAAACATGTCATTAACAGTTCACAAAAGAACAAAAATAACCAACTATATAAGTAAATATATGGATTATGCATACATAGTCACTTAATATGAATTATAAATATAGACAGTGCAGTGTTATCTAGGTAGAGACTGACAGAAATACTGTACAGTGTTGGTCAAGATCTGAAGAAGTATGCACTATCATAGATTGGGTGAAAGAGGATAAGTTATCTTAAAGGAAAGTAGTCTAGTAGTCTCAAATGTAAAATGAGGCTGTTTGTTTCAAGTTTAGGATTTTATGTATTTTAAGGGGAGACCGTAACAATTTTATCAAAATATTTTTGCAAATAATTCTCATAGTGTTTTTAAAATAATATAATGAAAAGTTGGGAAGAGCTTAAATGCCTATCAACTAAGGATTAGTTATGATTTATCTATGAAGTGAATTTCTGGGCAGCCATTACATAGGATGATAAGTAGTAGGGGTTGGTGAACTATGGTTCAGAGCCCAAAGCCAGCCCACTGTCTTGCTTTTACTAATAAAGTTTTATTGTAACATACCTACATTGTCTACATATGAATTAATTTATGCAATTTTAGCTGTCAGCTGGCTGCTTTTATAGTACAGTGGTAGAGATAAGTACTAGTTGCAGTAGAGACTGAGTGGCTCAGAGGCTGAAATGTTTATCTGTCCCTTTACAAACAAGTTTCCTGACTTCTAATCTCTAATTATATTCATTGACCTAGATAGCTCTCTGTAGCATATTATTGCATGAATAAAGCAGGGCACAAAATCACATGGATGGTGTGGGCTCTGCTATATAAAATCATTTGGTAATTAAGAATGCACATCTGTAATCCCAGCACTTGAGAGGCAGAGGCAGGAGGATTGCTATGGTTCAAGCCCAACCTGGGCTACATAGTAAGCTCAGGGCCAGCCTGAAATACAAAGAGAAACCCTGTCTCAGAGAACTAAGAAAAAAAAAGTGCAAAACACACCAGCACCTTAAAGAAGATATTTTTAGAAGTGAAGTCTTAAATTATGATTACTAAAATATTCTGGGAATCTGTAAATTGTAAGAACTTAGGTGATTTTTCTTCTCCCTCTATATTTATAAGTAATCCCTGATTTTTTATGAAGCTATTATATTTTTCATTAATGGTAAACTTATTAAATGTGTATATAAATAAAATTAATAAGTGGCTAATATATTTTTAAATAGGGTTCACATCATTGTTTTTTGATCAAAGAACTTAAACTGATGACTAACAAAAGAAGAAATAGAACTACTCTAAGAGAACTGCCAAAACACTGCACATAATGCTACTCAAAATCATTTTGGTTTTTCTGACAGAAAATTTTAAACCCACTTGATGCTGGTGAAGAGGTTCAGTGGCACTCTTTAGTCATAAACTGTTGTTGCTCTTCTAAATTGTTCAAGTCTGGAAAATAATTTAGCTGTGTTTTAGTGCCTTTCATTTTTTATTTTTATTTTATTTTTTGAGACAAGGTCTTGCTTTTGTAGTTCAGGCTGGCCCTGAGCTCACTGTGTAGCCATCCTCCTGCTTCTGCTTTCTGAGTGCTGGAATTATAGGGGTGAGCTACCACCCCCGGCATTGTGGTAGGTGGTTACTGGGGATCGAACTTGGGACCTTGGGCTTACAAGACAGATGCCAGAACCACTTAGTGCCTTCTAATAATGGACATTTTGGGCTTATGAACCTTTAATGTACACCTTGAAGCATACAAGTGATTTCAGATTCAGGAGTGCACAATTCCGAAGAAATAGTCTGCCATTTGAGAAAGACTATGTACTCCAGCTAACTTGTTTAAACAGCATAAAAATTTTCCCTGTAAAGCTAAATAAAGTCAAATGTAAAATCGCACAATAGCTATATATACCATGATGCCAAAAGTCTCTATAGGACAATGCCAAGTGCTGATAAGGACACACAACAACTGGTATTCTCATGCACTGCTGGTGGGAGTGCAAAACAGCCATTCTGAGGCACAGCTGTCCACTTTCATATGAAGTGAAATATATACTTACCATATGAAACACAAGTCTAGCCTGCATTACTTATGTGTAAGAAATGACAACTATCTGTTTGTGATGGAGCATGCCTGTAATCCCAGCACTCTGTGAAGTTGAGGCAAAAGGATCAAAAGTTTAAGTCCAGCGTGCATAATTAGTGACTTAGTGAGACTCTATCCCAAAATTAAAAATTAAAATAAGGCTGGGGATGTAGCTTAGTGTGTACCCCCTGATTCAACCCCCAAGGGTGAGAGTATACGTGACCACTTATGCTTCCACAAAAGCCCGAATGTGAATATTCATAACAGTTCTACTCACAATCATGAAAACTGGAAATATTCCTCAGTAGATAAACAGAAAAACAGTGTAATATATCCGTGCAGTGCCATACCACTTGGTAATCAAAAGGAACATGTGGCTCTTAAAGGTGCTTTTCTGAGTAAAAGAAGACAGTCTCAAAAACTTAGAGGCTGAGTGATTCCATTTAATATGTCCTCAAAAAGACAAAAGTACAGGATAGAGAACAAGTTAATAGTGGTCAGCAACTGTCAGGGTCAGGAGGATATGAATTTACGAAGGGATCACGTCAGGAATCCTGACTGTGATAGCAGTTACACAAATACATTTGTCATTAGAATGTATACCAAAAACAGTAAACTTTACTGTATGTTAATAGATTTAAATAATTAAATCTGTGTGGGGAGAAATGAAAGAGAATGTGCTGATATTTCATTATTTGTTTAAGATGATAGTGTTGTGGCACTCTTTCTTACTTTCTCAATTTGAGTGGAATTGTTATCAGTGTTATTAGTTCTTCTGACTAACCTCCCGACTCAAATGTGGGGTCTATGTGCTCTCCAGAGCTGCACCCCGCTCAGTAAGTTATTTTATAAATGACTAGCATGGTTATTAACAAATCTATCCAGGAACTCTAAAATTAAGATTGTGTATGAATTTTGGGAAACAGACTATTGTCTCTTCATGTTATAATAATATCTGAAGGAACACTGCATTCTGGGTTATCAGAGCAGTTCAAATTGTGTCCAGGAATCTGTTTATAAAACTGATAAACTGTGCAATTCACTTGAGGAAATGGAAGTGAACATAATCACGGAATTCTGGCTTTGTTGAAGGTTTCTTTTAGACCAAGAATAATGAAACGCACCTTTAATCCCAACTACTGGGGAGCTAGGTTCGGAGAGTTACAAGTCTGAGACTCACTTGAGCAACTTAATGAGACCTTGTTGCAAAATAAAAAGTGTGAAGGGCTGGCGATGTAGCTCAGTGATAGAATGTTTGCCTGCCCTGTGTGAAGCCCTGGGTTCACCCTCCACATCATCATCATAGATACGCATGTGTGTGGAGCCATCGGCTTATTTAATCTGTAAATTTTACTTTTCTATTCAATTTTGATGCCACATAAATGAACCTGTATTATGAAGCATCACTTGTTCCTATCCCTCCCCTTTCCCTGAAGTTAAGTAGGATAATTAATATTCTTGTGCTTGAAAAGAAAAAAAATGAGCTATAGAATGCTAGTGTAAATAGTAGGCAATGAAATTGTCACTTGCTTTTATTTTCCTCCAAAGAGATAGATCATAATTTTTTGTGGCTTTCCAATAATAATATAAAAGTTAATACATTTGTTTCTCTTGAAAATTTCCAAGACATCATAGAAATGAAACAAGTGTAGTATGTTTGGAAAGAGAAAATATTTGTTTTCTTGTTGAACATTCACAAATGCTTTGACCATAATGAAATTCCTTCATCTGGTTTTTCAGGGTTTTACACTGCACGTTGATAATGCCTCTGCACTACCTCGAGCCTTTCTTCTCTTACATCTTCCTCAACCTACAGCTGCTGCTCCTACAGGCCCTGCATGTTTACTGGGGCTACTTAATCCTGAAGATAATAAAAAGAAAAATGTCACAGGAGGTAAGAGATAACCAAATGTCATTGTTCCTAGCAAATAAACTTAATTCCAGTTTAAAGATCAGTCCCAGACAATGGAACACTCAAGGAAATTCATAGTTTTTAAGACTATTTTCCCCATTTGGCTTGGTCTTTTTATTTTTAATAATTCTGAGAATGAACTCTGTGCCTCTTATTTTCTGGACAAGCACTCTACTATTGAGCTGTTGTTTGACTTATTAATAAACATTTTCTCTACAATGTGGTTTTTGAATAAATAGATCTCTAAGGTGTATTTAGGAGGTAGCTGTTAAGGATCAGAGGTGTATATAGTCCGGTGTCAGAATACTTGTCCAGTAGGCTCTGGGTCAGGCCGCAGCACCAGAAAAACAAAAAGAAGATGGAGGAGGAGAAATTGCCTTTATTCACATTTGCTTTCTGGGAGGTGAAAATTTTAATCCCCAAACAGAGTTACTTTCTAAAGAATAAATGAGAATTAAGTTGTGTCTTATACTGGTACAAATTCCCATTATGGAGTGCAAGCATGATGTGTATATTTAATGTACCAATAAAGATAATTAAAAAAAAAAGAATCCCCTAAGGAGTCAAAATGTTCTCTAGTTTGGGACTAGACGTATGATAATAGTTAAGAGCCTTATTTTTACCTTTGCTGAGCATCCAGTTCAAAAGTTGTGCTCTCTTCTTGAGAGGGTTTCTACCCTCTGAAATATTTTCCATCATTTGGCTATACTCTATTTCTGAGAACATCTTCCTTTACTAAATACAGCCATGCATTATCACTTAGCAACAGGACACACTTGAAACATGCCTCGTGAGGTGACTTCGTTCTTGTGTGACCACTGTAGAATGTGCTCTCACTAGTCTAGATGGTGGAGCCTAGACCAGCAGTGGCGAACCTCTGGGGCTTTCAGTGATAACAGCCCAGTGGAGTGCACATGGACTCTCCGCCACTGCCTGGTGCATGGTAAACAGCTAGGCTAGTGCATATTCATGCACATATGTGTATTTATCAAATATACACTTTGTCTGAGATATATATATGTGTGTGTGTGTGTGTGGTGTAGACTATTATTTCCAGTGCCATGAAGTTAGATCAATCACAAGAGAAAATGATGCAGTTAAGAGATCCATTAAATATGGAATGTATGCTGCTGCTGCTTGGGAATACTTGTACATAATACATGTCTAATGCATAGAAAGAATATACCCTGAAATAAGAGGTATGCTATATAAATACACAAGCCAGTAGCTTAGTCACTTGTGATCAAGTATTACATGGTGCCCATAATTGTCTGTGCTATGCTATTACATAGCTAGTAATGCAGTAAGTTTGTTGACACCAGAAACATCACAAATGCATGATTTTTTCATGTACTAGTGTATTATTTACAAAGTTAAAATAGCTGCAACCTTTGTGGATGATAGGAATTTTTCAGCTTCATTAAAATCTTAAAGAACTTCAATCATATATATGGTCCATCTTTGACTGAAATTTGGTTTTGTGGCCCGTGGTTGTTAAAACCAAACTGATACCTTTTAGACAATACAAGGCTTTGTGTTTATTTTGTTTTGATCTTGGTTCTAGAAAACAGAAACACTATAGAAATTAATAAGATGCAATCAATGATTTTATTGAAATCATCCATCATTTAGTGGAAAGTACTCACCTTCTAACAGTTGATTACAATCTACAGAATGTAGAGTGTGAAACAGAAGTCTTAAGGACATGGTGTGGAAAAAGGGATAAAAGAGAAATTGGTTGACTCAACGAGCTAAGGCAAGTTCCACTCAGCAATGGAGTTGGAGTTGCACCTTTAAAGCCAGAGGGAAAAAAATCAAATCATATTCATGTTAGTTGGAAATCATCAAAGAGAGTTTCAGATGGGCATATTACAAATTGAAAGCTTCACCTTGTCTCTCTGGAGTATTATCATCCATGTATGATGCAGATTATGTCATTATCAGACTGAGAAACTTCTATGTAATGAATAGGCTTGTAATTCATTGGGTAAGTTTATATTTTTAATCAGATCTCTCATGAATTAACTTTCTACTCCATTAATTATGTCTCAAAGATCCCTGAAGAATTGACAAATGAAATGGGCATTGTAATAATTGATGTCTGGATATTTCATTATGTTTTAGCTTCCAGGTTTAAACAGAGGTATAAGAAATAGGGCTACATCTAAATGTTTTTTTTAATTACTGATATGAGATTATTTTCTTGAGAGTTCTCTTCCAGATGGATTGCCAAGAAAACGAACTTGCATTGAATGATTCTATTTCATAAAAATTCAAAACAGTTTTCTACAATCTCTGGAAAAGTTACATCTCTGAGTGACGGTGGAGTCAAAATAACCAAGAGAAAGTTAAGAATTTGAGCCATTAGCCAATTTGCACATCCAGTAACTGGTGTAAAAGGGAGGGCTCTGATTTGAACCTGCAAATTCCTTAGGCCAAGACTTTTTGGGCTTCCCTTGCCCATAGAAACAGTGCTCTTGCTAACTGGTGAATGATGGTAATTACAGTCCTGGAAGGGACCCAAGGAGGACAAAGCGTAGAAGCCAGAAGATACTGTTGTTTAGGTTCACTGTGATTTTCACATTTCTGATCTCTAATGCGTCATGCCAGGCCTGATTAAAAAGCCAGCAGGCTGGTGAACTGTGGACAAGAATCCCTGATTTTTCATGCTGTACATTAGAAAACCTGTTTTCAATTGTGATTTGACAGCAGTGGGGGAGGCCCCAGCAGCCCTAATCCTTGCAGTCCTGTGACTTCAGCTGGCTTGCATATGCACTCTGTTTTCCACAGCAGTGGCAAAACTGGCTGTGAAATCAGCTTATTCCTCCAAAGCCATAAAGCCTCCTTTGGAAAGTGGTATTTGAAGGCATAGTTGCATTTCAGAGAAGAGGAACAGAGTAGCGGCAAGAGTTGACATTCTTACAGGAATGAGTAAATCAATTTTCAACCTTATTTAAAAAGTATTTAGCATTTAATGCAACTTCAGTTCTTGCTAAGGTGCTTAATTCTTGGATGCTTCAAAGCTGCAGCTCATAGATTTCCAAACATTTTTAACCTTATAATAAAGTTTGAAAATTTGTCCCTTTAGCTCCTTATACATGAAAGGCTTCCTGTAAATAATTTTGAATATGTAAATGATAAATAGTTTAGGGAAACAGACCACACTGTTTTGAGAGGAAAGTTATAAAATTATTGATCAATTTTAATCTCTGTGAATTTACATGCCATAGTGAAGAGAAGAAAATTATTAGACTTTCTAAAACTGGCAAATATAATTTGCAAAAATAATTTTTCCTAAACAACAAAATTCTTGTAGACATATTATGAATAGAGCCTTTCACCATTTGCTTTTGTTCTTTAATATCTTAAAAATTGAGGTCACTGTTGTTTTACCAAAGGAATTGAGAAAATTCTTAGAAGAAAAAGTAAATCAGTTTTGAACTCTTTTTAAGAAGTGTAGCATTTTTTATTAAACATTTTTCTATTCACTGCCTCTATTTCTTCACCTCTAAACTGAGAGTGGTGGTACAGTTTCAGGGTACTAATTCATACAGACTTTGCATTCTCAGACATCTTGCTGCCTGAGCATAAGGCCCAGAGCTGAAACCCACAGATTTCTATTTAGTGGGTTATTTCGTGATGAACTACCAACCAACACATCAAATCAAGAAATACGGCAGACTAACATACTGATCATGTTGTTCTCTTTACAAACATAAGAGGTGCTTTTAGAGAAAATTATAAGGAACATGGCATGCTTTTGTTTAACATTACTTATGAGAATTTAATCATTGTTGAACATTTACTTTATTCTTTCTAAATATCATACTGGGTCCTGGCCAACTCTAGCATGTCTCTGTGACATCTTACATTGGAAAATAGCCAAGATGTGCAGGGGGAGCTGGAGCCCACAACCATTAAAGCAAGGATGGAGAAACCGGCCCCTTGGCGACCAGCCCCAGCCATCAGCAACTCAACAGTCAATGTTTCTTAAGTCCACAGATGACACTTTGCATACTCTACTCTGGTTCAGTTATAGAAAGGAACATACAATAGACATGAAGACCCTGAGTCCTGGCCTAGTCTACATGGTAACTTCACAAGAAAATCCTTACTAAAACTCAGGTCTCCTAACTTTTGTTACTTCACCATTTCTCTTATTCTTTATTTGAATCAAAGGCAAAAAGTTAAGTAGCTAGAAAATTAATTTAAAATATTTTTAAACTTTTTAAGAGGATGAGAAAATGTTCTGTTGTTTTTTAATCCAAAATCACTTTCAAGTAAAACGGGTTGTTTAGAGTACAGTTTCATGCAGAGTTAAGCCTCAGCTTTACCATCCCTGGCTGGAGCATCTTGGGCATATTCCTTCTATCCACTGCCTCAGTTTCCTCATCTGCAAATTGAGATGCTGATATCAGTATCTACTTAAGTACAGTGCCCTTTGAACAATGTCAGGCACACTGTAGGCCACCATCATCATTCCCAGTTTTCCCTACACAGTTTTTGTCTGCTGCATCACAGTGAGTCTGAAAGCAATAAGTTGTATAGTCCTCAGCAACTGTGCCAAACAGCGCTGGGCAGCTCTTCCTGGCAGTTGATTGCATCACCTCATTTTGCCTAGATAGACGTTTTAGCAGCTGATGTCACGTATAGAACCCTTGGTTTGCAGCCAAGAGGTCCAGTGACAGATAGTTCCCCAAGCTGTCTTCTGCCAGTTAACTTTCATGACTTACATTACAGTTTATCTTTTTTTTTGACACATTCTCTCACATGTCAGCATATTAGGGAAGAAACACAAAATCTGTAACATCCAGACAGTTGAATTTCTTGTATTAGTACATAGCAGCAGATATAAAAAAGGCACTTTGCTGAAAATAAAAATATCATATCATAAATAAAATATATCAAAAATAAAAATATCATAAAAATATCACAAAGATTGACAATTGAAATAAAGTATTATAAAAAAGCTTTCAATATATATTTCCATATTTCTTAATATTTATTCAGATTATCTCGTGTGACATTTTCTTCAAGAAACAATGATGGAATTTTGTAAATTTGTGATGCTAAAAATAACTGCTCACTTGCTTGGCTGAAAGAATTTCAAATTTGAATATTTTTGTACATTACATCCCTTGCCATACACAGTAGAATTCCTAGATAATTCAAATGTCCACCCAGACTCCTGGCTCTAATTTTCAAGGCCCTACTGTTGTGGAGTATACCAGTCACACCCACACTTGCGTATCTGTGCTGACAGTAAGCCTCCTGGTCACTCCATGAAACCAGTGTAATTATCCGTGTTACAGAAGAGGAAAGTGAGGACAAGTGAAGAAGTCACATGACTTGGGCTGGGAACTTAGCTCAGTGGTTCCAGCATCCTCCTGGCAAGAGCTAGGTCTGGAGCTCAATCCCCAGTAAGCACAAAACAAAGCCAGGTATGGAGACTCACACCCACCAGCAATCAGTACCACATACCACAGAGCCGGGCATGGTGGCTCATGCCTGTAATCCCAGCACTCGGAAGACAGAGATAGGAGGATTGCTGTGAGTTTGAGACTGGCCTGGGCTACATAGTGAGCTCAGGACCAGCCTGAACCACAAAGTGAGACCCTGTCTCCAAAAATAAATAAATAAATAAAAGTTAAAAACTTATCAAATGAAGGCTTGCGCCAAAGGAGAGCTGCTCGATGCGAACTTTCAGAGATAGTTGTGGCTTTCGAAGGTTTGCCTTTCCATCCTCTCTCTCAAGTGGTGACCATGATATCCCCTGAACCACTTACCGTATTTACTACAGTTGGAAGTAAGGGTGAGGAGTGGGGAAGACCCAAATGAAAAAAGCTCAGAGAAGCTCTGACACTCCTTGCACTCCTGGTTTTAAAAATCATTTCACAAAACTGGAAGGAATGTTTGCATAATTCTGAACAGAACAGATCGTCTCCATTTTATTAGCAGAGAAACACATACACATGCACGCACACACTCAGATGTCTTATGTGGAATCTGAGCTTTAGACAAGGGGGACAGGCACAATTCATGGCTTGTTAATAAATCTCCCCACTCGCACGAGGGTGTGAAAGCTTTATTAATAGGTTCTTGGACGAGAGAGATTGGTGAAAGCAGGTGTGTAGGAGACCGCATGCTGGTCAGCTCAGTCCCTGTTAATCCCCGCTATTTTCTGTGGCCACATCCTGTGTCCACCTCCGTACTCCCACTATGAAAGTCTCAGAAGTGAGCTTTATATAACACAAAAGAAATTTTATTCCTGAAAACACATTCCATTTGTAGACAAGGGTAAAGGAATTAGTTTTTAAAACATTTTCATTTTGATTTATCATGTGGACTTTACTGCTTGAATGATTTATGATGCAGATGGCTGGATCCCTGTTCAGTTTTAGAAACAGCAAACGTGCCATCTGTGGGGCTCTGGGAGCTTACAGGGGCTGTGTCCTTCCAGTGGTGTCTCTCTGCTGTGTACAGCAGCTCAGGAAATCCCAAGGAAAGCTGCATGGGGACACACTGTGCACAGTTCCCAGCTTGAGCTCTGCAGATCTGTCATTCATGCACTGTTGCTCCAAGGAACTCATATACTTCTGAAATGTTTTCAGTGGGAATCTGGAAAAGTGGTCCTGTCTTTCAAGGAAGTGCAATTGGCTTTCCTATCATTTAGCTGGGTTGGAATCATTGACTCATCCCTGGCGGCCTCCAAGGAGAACTGGCTGCACTGGACACATTGACTATGTCAGGACTGGCCTTACACAGTAGCCAACCCAGGTGACCTATCTCCTACACAGTGATTGCATAGTAGTGTTTCATTCCACCTGTACTGTAATTTACCCACTAACTGGGATGAGAGGTATATGACAAATATAAAGAAAGTCTAGCCTTGAGGTCTTGAGAAGGAAGGGGAGGATGAAGCTCTCTGAGGCCCCCTAGGAGACCTGAAGCAAACATGGCCTACTTTGAAGCTTTCTGTTGCTCTTCTTTTTCTTTCTCATGTTAGATGGAATGTGTGTATGTGTGTGTTCATATGCAAGAACGTTTAATGGGTATCTATACTTGCACACTTTTGAAGGAGAAAGGGGAGTTGGACTGGGCACAGGATGACAGAGTCCCAGCTGTAAGCTTCCCGCTGAGGGAATGTTAGAGCCTGGGTCCCCAGGGATTTCTGTGCCCCTCACCATCCACACGACCTTCCATCTCTGGCTTCCCTGTCTTAGGCTTATCGCATTTCTTCTATGTTAGGAAACTTTCAAAATCAGAGTTTTAAGCACCCTTTAAATGTGAGGCCTCAGAGGAATCTTCAGCTTTTTTTCAGCTCTTTTTTATTAGGGTTAAGACCTATGCTATCTGTTCACAGGGCTGTAGCGAGAATCAAATGCTGCATGTGAAATTACTGCCTAAACAGTGGGTCTGAACAAAGTTGTTGTTATAACCGTGGAACTGTACATCCCGTACTTTCCAAGACAGTTTCTTAGTTGTCCAAACCAATTACTCTTTCCTCTTTCTCATCACCTGATACTCAGGTCTCTCAGGCTATGTCCTTGTGAGAGACAGTTTCCGAGCCCCAGCCCACCAGAAGGCATGGAAACCCTTTGTCAGGATGCCGGAAGAGAAGAACTTCCAAGGTTCTGGAGTGAGTGTGTGTTAGGTACAATAGGTAGCCCTAACCTCGGAGAGGGATTGAAGTAAAGCCAGAGGCTTACAGAAAGTGTAGGAGCCAAAGACTGGAGGTGGCAGGTGTGTTGCCTCTGCCCGGGTCATCTGCCTGTCTTCAGTCACAGTGGAGACAGGAGCCCCACCGGCCACACTTTTTTGGAGCTCAAGAGATCAGCCTGGGCCTCCCTTCTCTGTGAGGCTGCCTCAGCACAGCAGGTAGCTGCTAACTCAGGTACTGATGACATTCGAGGCCAGTAATTGTTTATCATGGGCTGTCCTGTGCACGGGAGGATGTAAACTAGACTCTACGGCCACCACCCTGGTTGTGTTAACCTGTCCAGTTGTCAGATCACCCTCCTTGTGTAAATGTGGCTGCTTTCCTCTCTATGCAGTGATCACGTTTTCATTGTTTCTGGATAGTTCAGAGTTTCATTGTATTATATCTTATTCTAGTCCTTTGTACTTTTCATTTTTATTATATATGTATTTAGTTCTACATAAAATAAACTTATTACTTTTTCACTTTAAATTATCATTTGTTTCCTAATGGGATAAGAAATTAATGTCTTTTATATTTACACAGAAATTTACTTCTGCTTCTCTTCATTCCTTTTATGAATACAGATGTGTACCTGGTATCATATTTTTTGTCTGTCCTTTTTTTTCCCATGAATATTTCTTGTAATGTGGGTCTCCTGGCAGTAAATTCTCTATTTTTGTTTGAATAGAGCTTGCTTGCTTTCTCTTCTTCTTTCTGTGATGCGAGGGACTGAAGCTAGGCTTTCTTACTGAGCTATAACCCCTCCGCATTTTAAGAGCTTCCTAAGGTACCCAGCAGGCTGAGCTCTAATTTGCTATCATCCTACCTCTGCCTCTGCCTTTCAGAGTGCTGGGCATGCGCCACCATACCTAGCTGATCTGAAACTCTTTTTGCTTTCCTTCCTTTAAAAATATACTTTCACCAGATTTAGAATTCTTTTCTTCCTCCCTCCCTTCCTTCCTCCCTTCCTGTACCTTGAAGCTGTTGCTGTGCTATTATCTGCTGACTTACATGCTTTCTAGTGAGTTGTGTGCTAACTTCTCACATTAGTTACTCTAAATAATGTATATTTTTCTACAGCTACTTTGTGATTTTTTTGCTGTATCCCTGGGTTTTAGCTACTTGAGTCTGTAAATTTGTAGTTTTGGCCAAATTCAGATTTCAACAGGTTTTTCAAAATTTCTTCTGTCATCTCTTTTCTGCCTTCTTCCAGAACATCATTTATTACTTACGTTGGCTCCTAGGTCATGCAAATTCTATTCATTTTAACGTTTTGCCCTCTGTGCTTCAGTGTGAACAATTTCTGTTCCTGTCTTCAAAACTTTTCTTCTTTTCTTTTCTAGTATCTAATTTAAAGTTAATACTATCTAGTGTATTATTTTATTTCAAATCTTTTAAGTTTGTTGCCATAATTTCATTTCTGTCTTTTTGAATCTTCTATTTCTCTCCTTATTAAGTTTCAGTTTTTCTTTGCTTCTTTGACTGTTAGAGCATATTTACAAACACTATTTGAAAACTTACAAATTTCATCACCTCTGATATTTCTGGATCTGTATTTATTAATTCAGTTTTCTTCTGGGTATATGTCATATTTTCCAACTTCTTTGCAAATATTGTTATTTTTCACTGAATGGCAGACATTTTGAATTGTATGTTGTTGGAGACTAGATTTTATTGTATTCCTTTAATTTGTGCTGCATTTTTTCTTTGCATGCAGCTAAGTTATTTGTAATGTTTGATCTTTTCAAGCTTGCTTGTAAGTTTTGTTAATGTAAGAATAGAATAGCTTTCAGTCTCTGACTGTTTCCTAGAGTCCCTCCTGGCATTCTCCTGGTTGTGCCTGTATTCAGAGTTCTTTAAACTTTGGCAGTGAGGACCACAGATTGCCCACACAGTGTGAGCTCCATAGATTGCTTTGCAGACTCTGTTCTAATGTCCTTGGCCTGGACTTCGGCAGCTTCCTCAGATACCTGCACAGTCAGTTCTTGCTCCAAAGCCAGAAGGAACCCCACTGTGGTATTTCTGCATCTGTTTCCTCTCATGCTCTGCTCCCTGGGTTCCAGCTTCCTTGGGGTTAGGAAACCCCACCTCTCATTGTCCTTGACTCAGTGGTGTCACCAGGCTCAGGTTCTTTGCCGTGACTCAGTTCAGAAACCACACCCAAGCAGTGAGCTCTGGCTACTGTAGAGCTTTCATTCTTTACTTCGCTTTTCTCAGCAGTTTTTATCCCGAGCTCCTTCCTGAACAGTGTCTAAGAGCCCTGTTCCATCTAACTGACCCAGTTTTCTAGTTGTTAGGGTACTAGGGCAGTGCTGGTGAACCTTTCAAAGCTCTTTCAACAGCCTGCTGCAGCTTGCATGCCGAGTTCAGCACCACTGTGCTAGGTTGATCAATCACTATTTTTCTGCTATGACCAGAATCAGTAATCACAGTTACTGTGAAATAATTATTGTTTGACAAATATAATTTCTAGTGCAGCCTGTTCGAGTTTTCAACCACATATAATGTCTAGGTATCTCCATTGTTTCTGATATATCCTTGTAGGCCAGGGCTATCCAATAAAAATATAATGTAAGCCACATAGACATCTTAAAATGATTTAATAGTGGCATTTAAAAATAATAAAAAACAGGGCCAGGGATTTAGCTCAGTGGTTCCAGCGCCTGTCTTGCAAGTGCAAGGACCCGGGTTCGATCCCTGGTAACCACATACAATAATGGGTGTGAAGACTCACACCCAGCAGCAATCAGTACCACATACCACAGTGCCAGGCATGGTGGCCCACGCCTGTAATCCCAGCACTCGGGAGGCAGAGGCAGGAGGATTGCTGTGATGTGAGTCTGAGGCTGAGCTCAGGGCCAGCTTGAACTACAAAGCAAGACCCTGTCTCAAAACAAACAAACAAACAAACAAACAAACCAGGTTAAATTAATTTAGTAATATGTTAGATATACCCAGCTTGCTGTCTTGAGTCTGGCTTCTCAGAGGCTGCTGTTTCCTGTCTCATAGACTTTGTGGCCCTTTCTGTGTATCATGTGTATCAAGTTTTCAGCCTGTGGCATGAGTTCCACCTTCTCTGTCTGTGTGATTCTTCTGTCTGTGCTTCGCAAGTCCTGGCCAACTTTCAGCCTGCCCCTAAGATGTGCTATAGCATCTTTCCAGCTACATGACCATACTCCTGTTCCATTTTATCCAGGTCCTTTAAATGCTATACCTGGAACTGAGCAGTTCTTGGGATATTGTCTGACAGTGTCACGCAGGATGGCTCCATTTCTTCTGGCAATTCTGCCTCCATTTATGCAGCCTATTTTTGTGTGGAGTTGTTGAGAGTTACATGTGTTGAGCTTGAAATTGATTAAAAAGATTAATTCTTCTTCACATGGGCTGTGGTCTAGCCACTTTCCTCTGTTTGAGGAATTGTCTGGTGATATTTTTTCTTTTCTTGTTGGAATTGAACTTCCTTCTTGTTAAACTATGTTTTATTTGATCATGTTGTCCTCTGAGCTGTATTTTTGTGTTTGAGAATGAGAAAGAGTGACCTCTGATAATCAGAGTTTGAAATGTTTCTGAGGCCTATGAAGTGAATTCAGGAGTAGTCTATACAAGCCAGTTCATGAAAAAGTCATAATTTATATTTATATTTTAATCAGGAATAACATAATCATCTTTAAGACCAATATAGAAAAATGTATACTGCTCACCATCCCATGAAGATCTCCCAGAATTCCAGGTATTTACCTCAGACTAGCTTGTTTCATTCCTGCTGCGTCAGCTGTGACTGATTACAATGCCAGTGTAGTGCTCGAGGCCAGATCCCAAACCAGGCCAGTGATATCAGAATCTATGAGGTAGGACACTGAAATTTTTGACAGTCTTCTTCTTCAGCCTAAGTGATTCTGCTCTACAGCTGGGACTGAGATCTGCTAGATTAAGTAGAACAAATAACCTGCATATGTCTCTTCATTCCTGGAAATGTGTCCACCAATGTCCCTCAACTTAATTGGCAGACCTTCTGAAGTCCAGAGATATCTGTATTCTTCCTCCAGATAAAATGATCTCAGAATACATTTGCCTCTTGCAAATGTTAACCAGAGTAGTCACCTTTCACCTGACATACATGTTTTCTATTAGCAGCAATAAATTAAAATTCAGCCTGTTATAATAAGTACATTAGGATTCTTAGTAGGAAAATAGGATTCTTTAAATAATACACTTTCCTGGAGAATTAAAAACATGAATTAGGCAACTTTCTGCACCAGCTCTTCCTTTTCACTGAGAGCAGCTATCTAGAGAGGGCCTATGGAGTAAACAAAGATCCTTACTGAGGAGAAAGATTGGTTGGGACCATGATTGCAGGTATTGCTAAGAGACTGTTAAAGGTACAACACCTCAACATGAAACTAAAAGGTAGACTTTTTGAGGTCAGGAAGGGGGCTAGGGGAAGGGAGAGGAGAGAGAATGGGATAATGTTATTTAAAATGATCAAGATACATTACATGCATGTACCAATCTCTTTAAGATAAGGCTTGCTGTTCTGAAGTACTAACTTTCACTAATAAAAAATTGCAACCCCTTAGGTCCCACTGGCAACTCCTGCCTGGAATCTATAGTTTATCAAGAACTAAGATGATTCATGTGCACATTAAAGCTTGAGAAGCCTTGGCCTAGAAAGTTCATATTCCATACAGCTAAAGAGGAAAATGTCCATGTGCAGCCAGGTTTCATAGAGCCCAATTTAAATTTAATACATCTCCTTGGAGGAGAAAAAAGGGAGAAACTCAATTGTTATTTTTTCTGTGACCTTGTCAACTTGGATAATAAGAACTAATATAACAAAAAGGAATGTGTTTTGCTAGTAGTTTAGAAAATTGAACTCTGACTAAATGTGCTTCTTTTTTCTTACAGTGAAAGCTAGAAGTTTGCTTTCCAAATGGCATAAAATGCTTATTATATTGCTCTTTGTTTCATTGCCAAGTGCAGATTTAGATGTGGAGTCATTCACAAAGCAGTGGGACATTATGAGTCATTCACAGCCTCCTGGGCTTTTGACATTACGGCAAAGCCTCACATTCTCAAGCACAGCATTTGGTTACAGCATTTCAAAAATACAACTAGGATTTTATTGATGACATAGTTGCAGATGTCATTCCCAGAGGTGTGTGGAAGTGCTGTGGGCAGAGATTATTCCTTTACTGGAAATGTTTTATCCTTCTACCGTCTGTGTATATTATTTCTCATTGTCAAGGTTTTCTCTGTTTAGTTATTTTGCAGCCACTTTTGAAAAACACAGACCAGGGCCCCAACATAGTTACTATAGATAAATCATGTGGAAATGGTAAAGATGTTGAAATTCTGAAATATTCTGAAATCCCTAAATTATGTCAAAAAACCAAAAACATAGATATCAGACTTTGACTTAAAGTCAAAGTGAGACGCTGTAGTTCAGGCTGGCCCTGAGCTCATCCTTGAACTCACAGCAATCCTCCTGTCTCTGCCTCCCAAGTGCTGAGATTACAGGTGTGATCCACCAGGCCCGGCACTGTGGCATGTGGTTCTGATTGCTGGTGGGCGTGGGTCTCCTCACCCCGCATTGCTGTATGTGGTTACTGGGGATTGAACCTGGGTTCTTGCACTTGCAAGGCAGGCGCCAGAACCACTGAGCTGAATCCCTGGCCCTGTAGTCACTTTTTTTGAGGGTTGGGTGTGAATGAGATAGGAAGTCCTGTACTACCCAAGTGATGCCAGTTGTGTACATGTTCTGTACAAGGCAAGGTGATGGAATAGAGCGTGTTCATATTAGAAACACAGGAAGGCGAGGTGATTCGATGCTGTGCTTTATATGAGGGTCGCCAGAAGGAAAAGGTGTATCGGTCTGTGTTCCATTGCTATCATAAATACCTGAGACTAGGCACTTTTTAAGGAAAAGAGATTTACTTAGTCATAGATCTGGAGGCCAAAGGTCCAAGATCAGACACTTAATCTCTTTGGCCTCTGAGGGCCTTAATGTAGACATCATCACTGTTTTGGGAGCACATGCAGAAAAATTGCACGGTGAGCCAGGAAGTTAGGGGAGGAAGAAGCCAACATTATTCTTTTTATGACAACTTAACAAGGTGCCCTAGAACTGCATTAAACCCTTCTGAGAGTGATGCCCTATAACCAGACTATCCTCTGCTAGGTCCTTCTCTCAAAGATTCCACCACCTCTCAACATCAACACTGAGGACCAAGTTTTCAATACATCAACCCTTGGGAGACAAACACCAAAACCATGGCAAACAGGAACATTTAGCTCAAAGAAGAGTTAACTATATTTAAATGTTTGAAAAAATTAACCAATGCTTGAAGGAAGTATATAGTTTTTGGGGGTTTTGTTTGGCTAATTCAAATGGTGGAACTTAGAGTAATAGGCAAAGGAGAGAAATAGAGAAAAGGAGGCAATTAATGAGTTACTGGAGATTCAGAAACAATAGTCTGCACGTCTTTTTCTCAGGTTGTTATACAGGTATATCAACCTCAGATAAGAAGGAGACTAGAGGACCTTACAGTGTCCTTTCAAACCCAGGGACCTTTGGACATGGCTTTTACTTGTGAAATACTCCTGCTGCATCTTTGATGACACCATTACAATCTAAGCCACTGACATTTCTCCCCTGGACTGTTACCCCAGCCTCCTAAATGTGCTTCCTAGGATAACTCTGTTGTGTGGATATCAGTTCTTCTTTTGGAGCAGAAGGTCACTAAGGATAGTCCCTTCTCTGTTAATGTCACTAATAAACCCTCAGCACCTTGGTTTGGCCAGCCCAGTGCTTTCCAGTTGAACTTGGAAGTGTAGTGGCACTTTTGACCACAGTTTGCACCATAAATATGATCTCCCCCTCCCTGATCTCTCCTTAGCTTTTGCTTCATCTTTCCCACGTGTCAGAGCTGGACTGGCCTTTCTGGCCCCCCCACAATGTAAAGATTTTTCCCGTCTTTCTCAGACCCTTTTACACATGTGGTTTCTTCTTCCTGACAGGCTCTTTACCCTCCTCCTCTTAAACGCTGGGTAATATCTTGTGACTAGCAAAATTGTCTGCATATGGGAGGCAGCCACTGCCACCTGTCCTTCTGTGCACACAGCTTTCTCTTTGAAGGAAGGATAGGACCCATACTGGGGCTCCCCAGGTTCTTGTCTCTAGCTCAGTGCATTACATTTATGGGGAAGACAAGTGAGTAGAACAAAATCAGCCAAGGTGTTTACTTGTTGAAACTCTTCATCCAGCTTTTATAGCCAGAGTCCAGGAGGGTCATTCCTGTAATTTATTAGTTCATGCCACCCGACATTGGTGTTTGTTCACCACACTGGGTAAACTGAGGTGAGGCCCTGAACAGGAGGAGAGGACAGCCACTGTAGCACCTGGAATCCGGCAGCTCCAGTTGAAGGCAGAGCTATGCGAGGGGTGGAGGGAATCAGTATTCAGCAGTCCTTTTAGTTTGCTCATGGCACAGCAGTTGGTGCTCTCTAGGGCAGAACATCTTCACGCGGTGGCCACCCTGGCATAAACCTATCTATTCTAGTGTAATGTATTCTTTTAGGAAGTGAGCTGATGAACTGGAGTTGTCTAAGGACAAACCATATTCTGCGTATCCCTAGAGAGGGACAAACAGAATACTTGTTGAATTTTCCTTACTCAGAAAGCTTGCCAACAATAGCAGTCCTGCTCCTCTGAGACAGGGAGGTGGCACTGTCCAGCAGGAACTGTCTGAAGTGGCCTTCACATGTCTGCTGCAGAGGGCTGCAAGTCAGTAGGGCCTCTGGGGACCAAAACATATGAGCTGCATTTCAGAGGGCAAGTCCACATGCACAGCTCCGCTGACAGTGCAGTGCAGCTTGCTCACTGAGGTCACAGGCTGCACGAGCTCAGAAACTGGAGCCTGGCCACCAAGATTGGATGCAATTTGGAAATTGCTGAGACAACTTTTGGAGAACTGAGGAGTGTAGAGGTCTCTATCAAAGAGCTCAGCTGAGTTCAGTAAGATGGAAAATGAAGCCTCAGAAGAAGCAGAAATTGAGAGTGGTTTTTAGATTTCTGCCATGAGCAGCTCAGTAACGCCACTTGCTGAAATGTGAAAGACCAGCAGAAGAGGAGAGATCAGAGTTGGAAGACTGTTAAGGCACAGCTGAGAGGTGCTATTAATTTATTCAGGTTTGCAGTTGGGAATACAGTTCCTCACTAGAGATATAATTGGAGATTCATCTACAGTATTTAATGCTGTCGTACAGATTCTCTCTCTCTCTCTCTTTCCCTGAAAAATGATCTACTCAATACACACTGCAGTCATGGTGAACCTATAGCATGCATACTGTAGCAGGCTGTTTGTATCATTGAAAGCTCTACAAGTTGGCCATCACTGGCCTGCTATGTAGGATTCCATCCACAGGTGCAGGATTTCATCTGAATCACCCAGGAGAACTTAGCAAAGGAAGATACGTCCACCTGGCAGCGTTCTGACTGTTCCTGTTCCTTCTCTGCCTCTTTCACTGCAGTGGTGACTGTGCTCTTGAAGCTGGCATCCTTCCACCCATGCCTTTATGCATTTCCCATGTTTAGATGTAGCCACAAACATTGCAGTATTGCTTTCTGTATTTTTAAACTTTACATGAACTTTAAAAATTTTTATATAAATGGTATGTTCTAAAGCATGTATGTATATATGTTATTTATTTTATTCACCACTTTCATTATTTATATTGAGGCACACCTCCTTATAAACTTTGATATGAGTGTTTCCATGACTAGAATTGCTAGGTTGAATTTACTAGATGCTGCTAAACTATGTTTCAAACCAAGTGTACAAGAATTTCTTTTTCCCTACATCCTCTTCAGCTTTTGGTATTATTGGACTTCTCAGTTTTTGCCAGTTTGATGGGCTGAGATTTTGTTTTGTCATTTTAGTTTGCATTTTCCCAGTTGAGCACTTTCTCTTGTTTATTAGTCCTCTTTGTTACCTAAAATTGTGAGTTGCCTATTTATATTGTTTCCCTGCTTTTCTTTCAAAATAGTTTTTCCTCTCAATAGTGTATATGAGTGCTTTGTACATCTTGAGTATGTTATTTATAACAAGCTTACATTTCAACTTTAATCTAAATTTCTGGGCTTACTTTTCTGTTTTTGCTGTGTAATTTCCTGAATCTTGCCTATCTAAAATCACAGTAGTTATTTACAAAATGACTTTATCTATTTTTTCCCTGTTAGAGTTGCAGAACTTTTGATCTATAAAATCTAAAACTGTTTCTAAAGAAGGTTAAATGTGGCAGTTTCAAGAATATTCAGTTAATCTCTAGGGCAGACTAAATTGAATCAAGTGGTTCTCTGCATCCACCGCAAGTTGTGATTATCACCAAGCACAGTGTCTTTTTGTTTAGGTGAATGGAGGAACAGGGCAGTGTGATCTGTGCATTTTCATCAGAAGCACGTGGTGTAACCTGAGCTCTGCCTTCCCTGAGCTGGGACACTGGAGTGAGCCTGGGCTGCTGGACCAAATACTCTCCAGGGTCCATCCAGCACTAAAACTTAATTTTTCTTCCTGAAGTGTATTTTTTTAAAGACTCAGAATCTTAGTAAAATAGAAGAATTCTTAAGGAATTAGAAATTAAAGAATAAATTATAATGAGCAATACAGTAATTTAATTATAATGAAAATAATTTCACTATCATTTTAAACACTCTTACATGCAAACTTAAAGTAGGACCTTTTCCATTTACATGGATGAGTTAGAGTAATATAAAAAAAAGCTTGTGTCTGGTTCTGCAGTTCAAGAAGAAGAGTTTGTATACACGAGCCAGTCACAAAACGTGGCAGCACTTTTCCTCTACGGTCTTATTTTAGGCAGTGTAAACTTAATGCTACACAAGACTAAAAATTTCAGGCACTCTAAACAGCCAGGATAGTCTTGAAAAGGGAGAACAAGTAGAGGATTTCCAAACCAACAGTGCTGTTGGAAGGACAGTGTGGTGCTTCTGTAATACCAGAGACCAATGGACTAAAATAGCCCACTGGCTGTTTTACATTCACATAGATTCTCAGCAGTTGCATAGATACTCCAGTGGTTTTGATAAGCATGTCAAGACCATCTGATGGAGAAAGAGTAGTCTTTTCCACAAATAGTTCTAAGAAATTGTGCATATTCACATGCAAAATATAGAAAGACTCTTACTTAAACCTGTATATCAGAAATAATTAAAATGGACAAAAGCCTCAAATATAAAAACCCACAACTATAAAGGCCTTACAAGAAAACATAGGACAAAAGACTCATGATATTGATTTTGGCAGTGATTTCTTTATGTACCAAAGACGTAGGCAACAAGTAAAAAAAATATGGAAATTGAACTTCATCAAAATTTAAACCTATAGGGCATCAAAAGACATTCATGGAGTAGAAAGGCAACCCACAGAGTGAGAAAAATATTTGCAAACCATTTACTGTACTTAATAAAAAATTAATATGAATATTATATAGAGAACGCCTAAAACAAAAAAACTAAACAAAACTAACAAAAAGCCCCACCCAAACAATGTGATTCAAACACAGGTCAAGGACTGGAGAAGACATTTTCTCAAATATGATTAACAAGTCACCATAACCCCATGAAAATATACTAATTCACTAGGGAAATGCAAATCAAAACCACAGCGCGACACTGCCTCACACCCATTAGATGGCTAGTTTGAAATTTTAAAATATCGAGTATGATGGAAGTGTAAAATAGCAAAGGCACAGTGGGGAATAGTCTAGTGGTTTCTCAAAAATAAAAATGAAGATTTGCCACATAATTTAACAATTCCACTTCTGAGTATATATGAGGTATCTAAAATAAAAAGCAAACAGTACACATAGCCGTTGCTCACAAAAGCCAGTATAGAGAAGCAACCTGAGTGTCCACTGATAGATAGTACACACAAATAATGAAGTGTGGTTTGCCTTAAAAAAAGAACTTCTGATACATGCTGTGACATGGGTAAGAGCTGGAAATAGTAGGACTAGTCAAATAAGGGTAAAATGACAAACACTATATGATTTCAATTAAATGAGGTACTTAAAATAGTTAAATTCACAGTCAGAAAGCTGACTGGTGGTTGCCAGACTTGGGGAGGGAGGAATAGGAAGTTATTCAATGGTTACAGTTTCAGTTTCACAGGATTCAAAGAACTGGGGGGTTGATGGTGCTGTTAGCTTCCTGACATTATTAATATATTTAATAACACTACACTAAACACACTTCAAATGTTTACTGAAGTAAATATTACATCATGTGTATGTTACCAGTATAAAAATAATGATAATAATAAATTTTTGACTGGCACTACAGGACTGTAGGAAGTCAGCGCTGTTATCTTGTCCTGCTAGTCTGTGCCTGAGAGATTTGATACTGACCGAAGCTAATTACCATGTGACAATACAGGTTCAGGTTTTTTTTTTTAATTATCTTTATTGGTACATTAAATATACACATCATGATTGCACTCCATAATGGCGATTTGTACCAGTATAAGACACAACTTAATTCTCATTTTTTCCCATAGCCCCACCCACCCTACCACCCTCAGGTTTTTTTTTTTAATGAGCCCTTCTGTCTCTCAAAAGAAAAAATGAGTGTTGTAAGTGTCTGAGTTACGTTTGGACACACCAGATCGCAGAGCGAGTGAGCCTTTGGCTGAGTGGCTGCTCACCCCGTGTTTCTGCTCTGGAACAGCAGCCTTACAGGCAAAGGGCAATTTGACAAGACTTTAATCAGAAGAAGTTGATTCTGGCCCCAAATACAGAATATTCTGGGAGTAACCTCAGGTCTCCTTCACAGTAACTGTCATTCCTAGCCTGTCCTCTGAGTATAGGTCTCCTCTGTCTCTGGTCATGCAAAGTGGAGAGCACTTGCCAGGACAAGTCCTCCTGAGTGACACGAAGACCCCAGACCATCAGGATGAGTAACAGGGCCTCTACTGAGCCAGCAACCTTTTCCTTTTCCTTTTCCTTTCCCCCATCTTTCTGTGTAACTACGAGGAGGGTGGAGCTCTTAAAAGATCCTTCAAAAATCATACTCATCCACTTCTAATTATTAATAATTTGGACTAAAGAATCCAGGACATTTTTGAGAAAGTTCATTTGAATAATAGAATCTTTTGCTAGTTCTAGGAAGCAAGTTATCTAAAGTTATTAGAATAATAATATGCTGTCTTTTTGTTTTGTTTTTGTATCTCAAATTTTGGGATTTTTTTCCTAGTATTTATTTTTTAGTACATGTTTGCATTCCATAAGGGTGACTGCTGAATTGCTCACAAGGGAGTGCAGTCTGGCAGATAATGAACAGATGTGCTGCAGTCAGCTTTGGCGTGTGGGAACTACTCAAAGTCACCGTGGCCCTTCGGCTGCCGAGACCTGGGCCCAGCCCTCCCCTCTTCAAAGAAGCTTTTTGAGCCTTCCTTAAGCATGTATTTTCTTGGGCCTTTAATGATTTCTATGGATCATTATGGGGCCCATCATTATTTGTATGGATATGGGGCCCACAGTTTTCACAAGATGAGCTCTAATAGCCCAGAAGCAAAATGTGGTAACCCAGACCATTCTAACAGTCCTGTCACAATGCGCAGTATGTGTGTTAGTGTGCAGCAAGTGGGAAGGGTAATAAAATAAAAGAAGCTGAGTTCAAGAATGGGACCCATGCTGATTGTGCAAGAAAAGTCCTGGCACTCAATCAAAGCAGACAGGTAAAGTTCCCGAAAACACTGTGCCTTGACCTTTCGCAAGTATGTGCATTCCTGGTTCCCCGCGGAGCAAATTTGATTTTGTTTTTGGTTTCTGTTAAGAGTTTTAATTGTGGAAAAAGATTTGCAGTTGTGAAGTGGTTTTTGTTTCAGAGTTTGGATTGTGATTTTTCTTAAATTTTTTTGATTTCAGCTAACTAGAAAAGCTATATTTCTAGCATAGCTTAGACAAAATTTTTCAAATGATGGGTTGTGAATCGTTAATAGGTTGCTAAGTCTACTTTCTAAATCTCAACCATCAATTTTAAATGAAATAAAATAGAACATTTGTCTCACCTAGTAAAATTTGTTAATTCCAGTTGATTTTAGTTATTTCAGATTTTATTGTTAAAGGCTGATGGGCGAGGATCTGATCAGAAGGAAGATGACACTGGTGTAGCAGCTGGTGCTCAGCTCAGGAGAGGTCAGGGTGCCTCCTTACATCCAGAGTGGACCTCGAGCAGGACTGGGTCTTATGCTTCTCTGTGCTTTCTAGATTTCGTTTGGCCTTCTCTGCAGGGTTGTGCGTGCATCACTGTCTCACCCTGTTGCCTCTCAGAGCTGGGTGGCCTTGTCAAAGTTGCTTGACTCCTCTGAGCTTCAACTTCCCTCTTTTAAAGTGAAAAAAGTGGTTTCTACATCCAGTGGTTATGATGAGGACAGGTTCACAGTAACTGTTTAGTGCAGGTGATATAATTTACCAATAAACATAACTATAAAAATATGTTTTGTCTCAATTATCATGCAAAACCCACTTCTATCAAATATCCATTTTTGCATGGATAGTTTACTTTCTTTGACTTACATATATAGTGGCATTCCAGAAAACCCAGAATACAGCTGTCCCTCTGTGTCTGTGGGACAGTGGCCCCAGAAAAACCCAGATCTGCAGATGCTTCAGTTCTCTATAACAATGGCAGGTTATTTGCATAGACCCTACGTTCATCTTCCTGTATGCATTACATCATCTCTAGATGACTTAGGTATTATAAATCATTTTATCTAAATAGTTGTGTCATTTAGTGACTAGTGACAAGGAAAAGATGCAGGCTTTTTCCTGAATGTTTTTGGTCCTTGGTTGGAATTTATAGATGCAGAACCCATGGATGTGAAGTCCTTGGCTGTACTTTGAAACCATTGCAAAAATGACAACATCTGAATGTAAAATGGATTCTAGTTCCATGTTTGGAGAGTCATGAGCAGGGTTTTCACCCACATGCTTGTCTGGCAGAACATGTGAATGAATTGCACATTGTGGGATATTGGTGTTCATGGCCTCTGCTCACTTGTCAGTAGTGCTCACAGTATCTGTCACCAGGAGGCTGATATAAAGTTCCCTAAAGCTCCATTTGGTCCAGGGCCCCTTTTTAAATAGGGCATGGAGGACATGGCTGGAGGCAAACAGGGTGGCATCTTCAAGGATTGAGTTTTTTTCTGCTAACATAACTCTTCAAGTCCTGGAGATGCCAATTTGCCTTTCAGGAAAGAAACTGGATTTCTTATTGGAGTTTGCTGTTATTGCCTGTAACAGTCTTTTCTGAGATGGGAAAAGGAGGCCTGAGGATACTGACCATGAAAGCAAGTCAGCTGAATCTTGGCCTTGTCTGGAAGACCCTGTGTTTAACAAGGAGCACTCTTGATTCTAGCTCCCAGCATATCGGAGAATGGCTGTCTTTCTCTTGCATTTTAATGGAGAAACCAAGTTTATCCTTTCACTTTTGCAGTGACATCTGAGACTGTGTTGTTGTAGAAAAACAGAAGATACAGAAAAGAGCTCTGAAGTTAAATGTCTGTTATGAAGCCAGCAGAAAGTGTGCGTGTTGGTTTTTTCAAAAGCCATGTTTGCATGCAGATTACACCCTGAGGGATATTCAGTTACATCTACCCCAAGACTCTCGGGAGGTGGTCAGCTTTAGTCTACAAGCTACAAAAGGAAAAGGAAAGTCTTATGGTTATGGATGTCATCATGAAAAATGATGGGAGAAGAAGTGGCCTCCAGCTTCCATAAATTTTAATGGAGATGTTTGTGAACAGGCTTAGTGGGTAACCCTAGGGTCATGCTTGTTACAGGACTTGGGAGATTAGCTTGTTTTGATAATTCCTGCTGATCTATAATAATTTTTTCACAATAGGAGCTGATCTATAACAATTCTGCCCACCTTCCTTAGGGGCAGTGTCCTACTAGGAGATTTCCTTGAGAAACTACTTGGAGAAACCACAAGAGAACAAAACATGTGACTTTTAATTAGGAACTGTCATTGAATGAGCTTCTGTATAAAGAAAATAGAAAACATCCTAATTACCAGTAATAAAAATATCCTGACAATCAAAATGCCCACATGAATTATACTTTACATAGAAAATGATTATTGGAAACATGATTGTGTTTTCTTCCTAGAAAGAAATGCTTTTGTTTTTCATCCATAAATTTGTAGCTTTTCAAGAATACCCTGTAAATGTCATTCGTAGATGACCTTCTGAGACTCATAGTTTTTTACTCAGCAAGCTATCTTTTTAAAAAATATTTTTGGTAAATAAATAAATAAATATTTATTTATTTGAATATTTATTATATATACACATCATGATAACACTCAACGTTAAGAATTTGTACCGGTATATGACACAATTTAATTCTCATTTTTCCCATTTTCCTACTCAACCTACAACTCCCTCCCCCCATACACATTCATCCAACCCCTTATATGTGCCAATAATTTGTTTTACTTTGTTGTCAAACATGTTTTATTGAATGGATGTATCATAGTTTGTCCATCTACCAGGTGAAGGACAATTATGTTGCTTCCATTTTTCTCAATTATGAACAGAACTAGTAGACACTTTGGGTCTTGTGTGAACATAAACATCCATTTCTCAAAGGTAGATGCTTGGGTTTGGGACTGCAGACATACACAACAAATGTATGTTTAACTCTGTGAAGCACTGCCAGACTGCTTTGCAGACTGTGCCTCAGTTTTCACTTCCACAGCAATGCATCAAAGTGCTTTACATTCTTGTCCATTCTTAATATTGTCAGTAGTTTCAGTTTGCATTATTCTTGTAGCTTCATAGTTGTATCTTATCTTAGATTTAATTTGCTCTAATAGCTAAAAAATATTGGACATATTTTAATGGACTTGTCGTCTTGCATCCTGTTTGATAAACTACCCATTTTTGTGTGTCTTGCACATTTTTAAACTGTGTTATTTTCTTATTGTTGCCTTTGAGAATTTTGATTATGCATGTGAATTGGATGTGCAATTTGCAAATATTTACTCTCAGTTTTCAGCTTATCTTTTCACTCTCTGAATAATGTATTTCCCAGAGAAAATGTTTTTTAATTTAACAAAGTCTAATTTACCAGTTGTTTCTTTTATAAAGTATACTTTCTGCATCATATCTGTGAACTCTTTGCCCAACCGAAGGTCAAGGATTTTCTTCTGAAAGTTTTATAAATTCACATTTTAGATTCAAAGTACAATTGTGTTACTTTCCTCATTGCTGAGAAAAACAGCTGGCATTCGAAGTTAAAAGAGAATGGGTGCATTTAGCTCATAGTCTGTAAAGTTTTCAGTCCATAACCAGTTTTCTCCAAGGTGGGCTGGCACGGCAGAGGGGCATCACAGAGGAGAAACAAGTCCATGGTGGGAAGAAGGTAGCAAAGCAAGCAAGGGAACTTAGCAGCTCTTTTCTGCCCCTTTTATATTATATCTAGGCTACTGGGATTAGAGTGGTGTCAAACCAAACTAATTTAGTAAATCACACATCCTTAACCGTAGTGCCCTTAGTCCTAGCAACCTTAATCCCACCATTGCACCATAAAACAGTCACACACTCTCTGAAAAGCCCCACCTAGGACTGCATGAGGCTTTGGGTGAAACATCTAAATATAAACCATAATAACAGTCAATTTTACATTAATTTTTGTATAAAGTATGACATTCAGATCAAAGTTTACTTTTTGGTCCAACACCATTTCTCAAAACTACTATTTCTACTATTCCATTGAATTGCTTTGAAACTTTGTCAAAACTCAATTGACTGTTTTTCTGTGAATCTATTTCTACAGTCTGTATTCTGTTCCACTGGACTACATGTCTATCCCTTTGCTAATTTCACCTTGTCTTGATTACTGTAAGTTTATAATGGTCATAAAATTGGGCAAGGTAAGTTCTTTAATTTTAGTCTTCTTTTTCAGAGTCGATTCCCCCCTTCCTTCTTTGCTCCCTCCCTCCCTTTCTTTTCTCTCTATCTCTCTCTGTCTCTGTCTCTCTGTCTCTTTGTGTCTCCTTCTCTCTCTTTCTCTCTCTCTCTCTCTTCCCTCTCTAAATTTTAGAATTTGTTTGTTTATGAGAAGTGATGCTGAGAGTTTGATTGATAATGTATAGACTCTGTAGCTCAACTTGAGGATAATTTATAATTTTGCATTGTTGAGTCTTCCAACCTATAAGTATTTTTGTTTCTATAGTTACTTAGTCTCTAATTTCTTTGATCAGAGTTTCGTAGATTTTATGTATGAGCTCCATGCATGCTTTATTAGATGTATTCCTATATGATTTTTGAAACTAGTACATATGTTAAAGACATTCAACATTGATTTTTAAGTAGGCACTACTGGTTTTATTTGCTTTTATGGTCATTATAGCAAATTACTACACATCTGGTACTAAAAACAACAACTTCTCATGCAGTGTGGAGGGCATGGGTCCAGAGCTAGATTTGCACTGAGACAGAGGCGGCAGTAGGGGAGTGCTCCCTGCAGAGGTGCTCTGGTCTGGGAGCCTCTGGCTCACTCTTGCCATTTCAGCCTGTCTCTGTCTTCACACTGCCTCTCCCCATGTGTGCAGCCTCCTTCTGTCTCCACTTGGAAGGACACCTGTGATGGGATTGAGAGTCCATTGGATAAGGCAGGGTGATTTTATCTCAGTCCTCAGTCGCATCTGTAAAAATGTTGCCATCTCAGTAACAGTCACAGGGCCCAGGGATTAGGACCTAATATCTTTGAGGACATTTTTCAGCCCACTAGTAACAAGATTCTAAGTGTGGCACTGTGTGTGTTGACTTTGATTCTTCAACTTTGCCAAACTTTCTACTTTTAGGATTTGTGTGTGTGTGTGTGTGTGCAAGATTTCTAATGATTTTCTACATAGGCAATCATGACATCTGCAGATAAAGACACTTCTCTCTTTTTAATTTGTATGAATTTCATTGTTTTCTTGCCTTATTTTATGACGAAGACTTCCAACATAATACCACATAATAGTATAAAAATTGACATTTCCTTTATGGAGGAAAATGTTCATCCATTCTCAAGAATGGTGTTGGCTTATGCTTTTGTATCTATCTTTCAATAAGTGGAGGAGGTGTCTTTTCTACTCTTCCTTTGCCAGAAAGCTTTTTAAAAGTCATAAATGTATGTAGAATTGTGTTACATAATTTTTCTCATAAAATAATATAACCACCTCTTATTTTCTTCACTAAATTATGATGTGATGGATTACACCGATTAATATTCATATGTTGAATCAGCTTTGTATCACTGGAAAAAATGTTGCTTTGTTGAGTAGTATTGTTTTTATGGATTGCTCATTTTAATTTAAAATATTTTGTGGAGAATTTTTATGCCTGTGTTAACTAGAGATATTGGTCTGAAGTTTTCTTCATATTATCATTGTCTAGTTTTAGTATCAGGGTAATTCTGGCTTCATAACATAATTGGAGACATGTCCTCTCCTGTTCTGTTTTCTGAATGAAGTTGTGGAAATATGGTGTTATTTTTTTTTCTGTATGTTTCATGGAATTTGCCAACGGAACCATTTTGTCCTGGTATTGTTCTTTTTCAGAAAGTTTTTGACTACAAATTCAACTTCTTTTATAGTAATACGATGCCAGATTATCTGTTTAATCTTGGATAAATTTTAGTCATTTTTAGCTTTTACAAAACTGATCCATTTCATCCAAGTTGTTGAATATATGCATAGAAATGTTGACAGCATTTTGGGGGGTAATTTGCCCCCACCCTGCTTTTGTCAATCTTACTAATGAGTTATCAATGTTATGACTCTTTTTTAAAAAAACAGCTTTTGATTTTATTCCTTTTCTTTTGAGTCAGTCTCAGTGTGATCTCTTATTTTTATTATTTATTTCTTTTATCTTAGTCACTTTACTCAATTCTACTAAAGAAATAAAAGTTTATTTTGGATCATGTTTTAAAAGTTTTAATTCTTGCATAGTTGGCTGAATGGTGGACATGACAGGGCAGAGGAAAGCTGCCCACTTCATGGCAGCCAGGAAGCAAAGCAGGGGAAGGGAGCAACCACAGAGGGAGAGAGAGCCTTGCAGGCCAAGCCCCTAACAAGGCACATCTTCAACTGGGCCCCACCTCATGACAGCAGTCAGCTCATCAGTGGACTAACCCACCACAGGTACAGCGCTGCATGGTCCCGTCACCTCCTAGAGGTCCTGCCCATGAGTTCACGAGACTGGGAGGCACATCTGGATATAAACCACAACAACAACATCTTTTTGGATTATTTTTAGTTTACTTTGTTCTTTTTTCTAGTATGTCAAAGCTCAAGCTGAGATTTTTCCTCTTTCTTAAATACGTTTCCTCTCTAAGCATTTGTTCATATCTAGATGTCCTCCTGTGCAGAGGTTTGAAGGGTGGCTGAGACATCTGGGCGCTGTGGTTAAATGTGCTGTTTGGTGGGGGTGCTGGTCAGAGGGATGGGTCACTGTCTCCTCTCCAGCTTCTCCCTGTTCTCTGCTTCCTGGAAGCTACGGCAGGAGCATCTTTGCTGTGCTCCCTGCCTCTCTATGCAGTCATGCCTTGGAGTTGGCCAACCACAGACAGAAAAATGAGCCAAAACATAATCTTCTTTAAGGTGTGAGTATCCAGTATTGTGTCTCAATGAAGAGGAAGTGACTAAGACAGCTGCGTTAAAATAGTTTTATTTTCAATTAGTTCAAAATATTTTCTATTGAGATTTCTTGACCCATTGATTATTTAGGAGGTTCAAAAATTTTTCCATGTATTTTAAGATTTGCCTACTATGTTTTTTTTTTTAAATCTTTATTGGTACATTGCATACCCGCATCATGATTGCACTCCATAATGGGGATTTGTACCAGTATAAGACACAACTTAATTCTCATTTTTTCCCATAGCCTTACCTACCTTACCGCACCCCATATACATAAATAGTACATTGATTTGTGGCTTGATTCCATTATGCTCTATAAATATCACCAGCTAGCACAACTTTTTAGCCACGTGTAAGATGGAAATCAGACATGGGCCAGCTTTTGAGTCTGCTGATGATTATCACCATTTTCTGCCTCTTCAGGGCACTCTAGAGGGCAGGGTCCTTATATGCACTTCTAGGTTATTACTAATCAACTAAACATTCTTGCTGAATTTGTATATAAATCACAATTCACAATAGCTAAACTATGGAAATGCCTGTCCACAGATGAATGGATGACAAAATGTGGTGTATATACACAATGGAATATTATACAACTATGAAGAGTGATAAATTGGAATCATTTGTAGAAAAATAGATCATGATATCATAATACTAAGTGAATTAAATTAAACAAAAGAGATTAAATATTATGTAGTTTTGATTAGAGGAGAAACCCACAGTATAAATACATGTAAGAGTGAAATAAAGGAGTGATGGCAGGAAGCAAGGACGCAAAGTCTGGGGAGTTACGGAAGGAGTACAAGGGAGAGGGAGAGAGAGAAGAGTGAAGGGAAGGAAGAGGATTTAAAAATGAGAAAAATATGACGTATGTGTATACTAGTTCTCCAAAATGAAGGTAATCATCATGCATCACAAACATATATCAACACAATGAATAAAATCCACAAATGGGCAAAGTGGAGCTTTTCTAGTGTTAGCAGTCTGAGCTGTGAACGCCGGCCCCTAAGGACAGCAGCGCCCTCAGCCCTTGGAGCCAGCACCTACCAGTGGACTTTAAGCTTCTTCAGCCCATAGAGATGGTGAATTGTGTGCTGGTGTCCCTTCTCTGCTGCTGGCTGCCTTCTGTGTTACCAGTCCTCACTGTTGGCAACCTCTAGCACCACTCAAGAGAGATCATGAATAGGCCAAAAAAAAAAAAAAAAAGCCATCTGCCAGAGACTTTCTTAGGACTTAGGCTCCAGCATGAAAAACAGCACATGGCTAAGCCTGCACACAATATAGGTATAGGTTACTTACATAGGGAAAAGGGGCGAGCTTGAGCATGTGCACTGCGTGATGTTTTCTGGCTGTAGTGGAGGAGGGCCCTTGGGACATGACTGAGGAGCACTACAGGGACAGAGTCATCCAGGGAGGCTGCAGGGTCACCTGGGACCCACCCGTTCCTGAGGTCTGCAGCAGCCAAAGTGATGCCCTCCGGAGTGTGATGGGCACTGAATAAAACCTGGAGGAAGTACCTCCTGGGGAGTGTGGCCTCCTTCTCTCCTGTTTCAGTCCACTCTGTATAACTTCAGTTGGTTGAGTTTTGTGACCTAGAGTGTGATTTATCTTGTTGAATGTTGGTTTTGTGGATATAGGGTTTTCTTTAGAAAATGAAATCTCTAAACAGGGCCCATCAGTTAGCATAGTCACTTATGATATCACTGAATGTGTCACAGCCAGTTCTTTCCTTTGTCTAGAGCATTGAAGATGTGAGGAGTGATAATGAAGAGGAAGAAGAGGATGATGAAGAAGAGGAGAAGGAGGAAGCTTCCAGAGGCAAAGAGAGAGACTGTGTGAGGAATGGTCTTGGGACCACCAAGTACCTCATTCCCAATGGTCAGCATGACCATTAACTTGAAGCCATGTGACTCCCACACCGGGAGTTGGCCTTGAACCCCACTGCATTGCTGTGGCCACGAGGATCATGGAGACCCCAGGTTCTGCCCTTCCTACTTTCTCACCTTCCTCCCTTGTAAGATGTGTTTAACAGTATGTTTTAAATTTGTGTTAAAATAGTATATACGAGCATGCTTATGGATTTTACTGCAGTTCCAATGCAGGCTGGTCAGAGATTTCAAAGATTTCTGCAGAGCACTGTTTGAGTTCAAATTCATTTATTCTTGAGAGACATTTGACTTTCCCAGGGGCTGGCTTTGCTTTGGCCCTTTCAGCTTTTTACCTTGCTTATCCTCAGGAAGGTTCGACCAGCACCAGAGAGCAGCGCATTTCTCACAGCAGCGTTAGAAGTGGTGGTGGGACAGTTGCTGCAGGACCAGACAAGGAGACAGGCTCCAAGGCTCGGGGTACTGCCTGGTGGCTCCGGTGCTGATCTCCACAGTGCAGTGGTAGTGCTTGCCCGACAGCCTCACAGGGTTAGGTGAGGGTCCAGCAAGATAAGAGAATTGAGCCTGAGCTAAAGGTACAATCTTTAAAATTCCTCTCTGATGTGTCTCAGATGCGTGAAAATGCAAATACCCAGAAGGCTGTTTCCACTTGATTTGTTAACTGTATATTTACTAGTCCACAAGAGTAGTTCTCAAATTCTCCTGGAAATCTCCCTCAGGTTGTGGGGCTAAGGGAAGGGAGTCTTGATGCTTTTCCTCTTTTATCTTCTGCTGGTTTCCGTGTTTTTCCTTTCTAAGAGGAAGCTTTCATGTGCGGCCTTGGGCCCCTTCTTCAGTCAGAAGAGCTCCCAGTGGACTGTAGGTGTCAGTCTGGCGGCTTCTGCAGGTGGGATGCAGGTCAGGCTGAACACTGAGCCATGTCACCCGGAAAGCCCAAGCTTCTGGATGGCATTCATGGTGCTGCCGGACCTAAGGAAGTCCTAGAAACAGGAGAAGCCATGCGATTCCATCACCATGATCCATCCAGTCAGGCTGTGTAATGGTGCAAAACAACACAAAAGGCCATAAAGTGTCCCCAAGCCATGTCCAATCAAAGGCACCGAGCCACTGTGAGCCCTCCGGAGGGTGTGGGGCTTGGTAGGCCAGGGAAGGTTCTGCCTCGCCCTTTAGGAAGGGGCAGCACATCCATCCATTTTGCAGCTTTGTCCCTGCAGGGAACACAAGTCCTGGACACAGTAGGCAGTGTTGACTTCAATGGCCTTATGAGAAAGAGCGTGAGCCCAGAGGCCTGCTCTTCTCACCCCCACCTGCCTCTCACAGCGAGGTCCCATCTTTGGGACCAAAGATTGTATCTTTGTCCTGTTTTGCTCAGGATCTTGCTGTACAGCCATGTGAAAAGGGACCATAGGGACTGAAAATTGAAGTCCAACTACTGCGGGCTACAGCAGAAAGGATACCCACGCTGAAAACGTCTGAGGTATTTGGCTTTTAATAAAAAAGGGTTTTTGAAAGCTACAAGCTAAAGAAAAATAAGAAAACAAGTACAACCTTTCAGAATTTTTTCCCCAACAGAATCTCTTGTTGAGGAATCATAGAAAAAGAAAAACAAATCTCAAAAATTCTCTGCATAATATTTGCTTCAATAACATATGCATTGATGTGTAATGTGACATTATATATTTAAAATAACTCCATTTGAGCACATAAATTTTCATTTATTATTAATATTATGTTGCTATAATTGTTGTGGTGGAAGAAGTTCACGCTAAAGTATTATTTTTTATGTTTCCACTTGAGAGTATTTTTTCCTTCATTTATTTTGGTTTTATCTTTGTAGTAAATCTCTTCTTGCTTAAGGTAAAAAAATTATTTATTTACTGCTCTGTCTTTCAACTTTTCAACTCATTTGATTGCTGAAGGCAAAAGTAATATATTAATTTCAACTATCTAGTGCAACTGAAAGAACTAAATAACTTCTTAAGAAGTAGATATACATTTTTGCAATGTCCTTCTGGTCTTTTGTGGTTAATTTTACAGGTAACCTCCCTTCTACAGAAAATAAGGGCACAGGACTATGCGAGACAACTGTATTAAACTAACATGCACAGTGTCATCAATATTGTAATGGTTGTGACTTAAAATAAAATAAAGTCAAAATCCAGTGCACAGGTCAACTGAGTCTCAGAACATATACCACTTGGCCTCTTAGAGATAAATGATTTTGCTGTGTCGCTGAGACAGAGTTTGCCTCCAGAAGGAGCCCTTGGGTGTGGGAGGAGACAACAGAGAAGGGCCAGGTGTGGAGACACCCCGGACCTTGCAGCTCCAGCCTCAAACACGGGTGAGAGGGTGGCACCGCAGGGCCCAGGCTTCTTGGGTATTTGCCTTCCCAGGTGTCTGCCACACTGAAGAAGAAGTTTTAAAGATTGAGATTGTAAGGTTAGACTTCTTGGCCGCACAGTGGAGATGGCCACCAGCTTGGGTGCTGGACTCTGACTGGCACCCACTGAGCCCACAACCACTGCTGAAGTGTGAGAAAGGGCATTTGTGGGAAGACATGGGGTCCATATTGATGCCCCTGACTGTTCATCAGAATGACAAAAATCAATCTTGCTTGTTGTCTGCTGTCCATTTTAATACAGTATTTCTGAGATGAGAAACATCTCCATTTTAGCAGAGTCCCAGGTCCTTGCAGGAAGTCAAGGTTCTTGTTTTGTGCCTGTGGGCAATTTCATGTATTAAGAGAGGCAGAAATGTAATGGTCCAGTATGTTTAAATAAAATAGGAAAGGAAAAAGGAAAATGTAGGGTAGGCAAGACAAATAGAAAATTCATATTAATTGGGTGTTGCCGAAGCTAGCACAGAAAACTCATATTCAGATGGCATGACTGATTTCAACCCAGGTTCATTAGTAATTGCAACAAGTGTAAAAACAAAGTCTCAGATTGGATTTTTTAAAAATATCAACTACAGGGGCCGGGGAGTTAGCTCAGTGGTTCCGACGCCTGTCTTGCAAGTGCAAGGGCCCGGGTTCGATTCCCCGGTAACCACATAACAATACTGGGTGTGGAGACCCACACCCAGCAGCAACCAGTACCACATACCACAGTGCCGGGCGTGGTGGCTCACGCCTGTAATCCCAGCACTCGGGAGGCAGAGGCAGGAGGATTGTGATGTGAGTTGGAGGCTGAACTCAGGGCCAGCCTGAACCACAAAG